>JAOYSI010000001.1:1034644-1052214 GCA_025775065.1 Hiodon alosoides | reverse complement strand
ATACTTACTAACCAAATATTTCTACTACGGGTATTAAAACATACTTGAGAAATTGTTCACATCTGACACAATTGGGCTATGGCGTGTACTAATATTTGATTATGTTTGGAGGGTTCGTTAAAAACTAGGGTCCACTATTTAGCGGACATCAAAGAAATATAGTGCTGATGAAATTTATTATGGGGAGGTACCCTGTGTAAATAGGCCGTCCAACAATACAATGGGAATTCCCTGTACTACAAGCGGCTAATATGTCCTATTGCATATGGCCTGAACTGCTAGGAGTAAAATTAAAAGTTTACGTGCAAATAGAGAAGCAGGTCAACAAGTGCCATTTATTTAGTTCACATTTATTTAACGCAACAATGTACTATATATATATATATATATATATATATATATATATATATATACAAGAGTCTTAGGCAACCTAGATTTTGTTTACATAAATTTAGTCTTTGATATTTATGTTTTTCTTCTGCACTACTGTGTGTAAGTAAAAAAACAAAGCAATTTTAGATTTCCAAACACTCTTTTTCTGAATGAAGCCCAAGGAGTTCTGCAACAGATCTCAAAATTATCGAGGCTGTCTGGGATTACCTGGACAGACAGAAGCAAGTGAAATAAAGTCTGTAGAAGAACTGTGGAAAGTTATCCAAGGTGTTCTCCAAGATCTACCTGCCAATTGTCTTATAGAACTGCATGACAGTTTACCCAAGAGAACTGAAGGAGTATTTAAGGAAATGGATGGTCACACCAAATATTGAATTTATTTTTTGTTTTTTTTCGTGTTTTTTTTATTTGTTTTTTATTGTTTTACTGTTTACTGCCCTTTATAGTTTATTTTTTTAATTTAGAAGCTTTTCATTTCATCATTTTTGATAGCAATTTCACAGAATTTTTTTACATGTGCCTAAGACTTTTGCACAGTACTATATAGGTCCCCCTTTTGCTGCAAAAAAACAGCCCTGACCCGTCGAGGCATGGACTCCACTAGACCTCTGAAGGTGTGCTGTGGTATCTGGCACCAAGACGTTAGCAGCAATCCTTTAAGTCCTGTAAGTTGCAAGGCGGGGCCTCCATGGATCGGACTTGTTTGTCCAGCGCATCCCACAGATGCTCGATTGGATTGAGATCTGGGAAATTTGGAGGTCAAGTCAACAACCTTGAACTGGTTGTTGTGTTCCTCAAACCATTCCTGATCCATTTTCCATTTGTGGCAGGGCGCATTATCCTACTGAAAGAGGCCAATGCCATCCGGGAATACCGTTGCCATGAAAGGGTGAACATGGTCGGCAACAAAGCTTAGGTAGGTGGTACGTGTCATAGTAACTTTTGATAGGTACTGACCACTGCAGGTACAGAGAGGTACTGACCGGGAACACCCCACAAGAGCTGCAGTTTTGGAGATGCTCTGACCCAGTCGTCTAGCCATCACAATTTGGCCCATGTGTGTGCAAGGTTAGGAAACCTAATTACATAACCTTAATCACATAAATCTGGATGAAGTCAGGTCAAGTCATGGCACTATCGTTTATTTATTCTCTTAGCAGGGGTGGCGGTTACCGCAGACAATGAAAAAGTCACCATATACAAACAAATTGCTGAGCAATACAGTATAAATGGGAAAGATTTTTCTTATTAATTTATTTGTATTACAGCAATGATATTGCACTTACCTTACAATCTGATTTCTGTTTATAGTGATCAGGCTAAATATTAAACTGAAAATCGACTTTTGACTTTTGACTATTAAATCAGCTGTCCTACACCCTCCTATAACTTGTGGGGCCTGGTTAAAGGTCTATTTATCCACCGCTTTTGTAATCAGATCAGGTGCAGAGAACCCTTCAGTGTTTGTAGAGTGGAGGTGTGTACAGGAGTAGGACCGCAGAGCTTAATTCACTCAAACCTTGGGAAATCAAACAATGCCGTGCTTGCGCTGCCAACCCATGTTGTACCTGTGTTCAAAAAGCCCCTGAAGTTACTTGCCGGTTTTCTCTCGTTGTCCTAGAACAGTCTTTGTTGGAGAGCAGCCAACGCACAATCTCCCAATCAATCTTTCCCCCTAACACCTTCACCGATAGACATCCCCTAAGGCCCTCCATGCACAGCAGGAATGATCCATTTATTTGTGAATTTTAGCCATCTGATGGGAATTTGATGCTCTGACTGTATAGTGGAAAACCAGTCACCTTTCTGCAACTTCAAACGGTGAGCTGTTAACAAGTCAGGTAAATTAAACGAAAGAGCCACTCGCCTAACAGGGGAGCTGTCAGGGAGAGATAGATGTGCCTAATCACTTTAGAGGTGGTGTCTCCCTTAAACATTTTCTGGTGCGATACAAAGGGACTGGAGGGGCTGTTTAGTTCCCCCTCCCCCTCCCCCTCCCCCCTTCTTGGGCGGAGGAACGGGAGCATATTGTTAGCTCAGCTGGCATCTGCATTGAAAAAATCAACACAGCTTCATCTCACGAGCAAGTCAACCTGTGATGGGACTGCAACAATAAAGGAGGTGTTTTAATTGTGGGATTAATCTGCTGTGAATCAGTACTATGAGATGGATAACACCAAAGGTTAAACATTTTACTACACTGTGTGTGTGTGTGCGTGTGCGTGTGCGTGTGCGTGTGTGTGCGCGCGTGCGTGTGCGTGTGCGTGTGCGTGCATGTGCGTGTGCGTGTGTGTGTGTGTGTGTGTTTTAAATGCACTACGTAATATATCTCAGTTATTTCTACACATTTGTTGAAATCACTTAAATGCCAAACAGGCTGTGGCCCTGTATGATGCTCTTGGTTTCATTGTGTTTCTTGGTGCAAAATAAATGTAACGTTCCTGAATCTGAGCCAGAACTGTCAGCCGCGTATCTCTTCATTCGGCTGTGTATCTGGGTTTTACTGACTGTGTGAGCAATCCACTTATTGGTTGGCCACATACTGTTTTATTTTTTCAATTGCCGGGATTGAGGAAAACCGGGATCTGAATCTATCAATTCAGAGTAGAGCCAATGGTAATCCACAAGTATACGTGATGATGCAGAATCTGCATCACTACATTATGATACAAAGATTGGTACTCTGACCTGTTTAGCATTGTGATTAATATTTTATTGATTTTGGACTTGGTAGTGTTAGACTCCTCAGCTTTGCGTCACCAGGATTTGCTTATAGTAGAAAAGCAGGATGAGTTTTTTTATTTATTTAATTTATTTACTCTTTTTTCTTTTCTTTTTTATAGAGACAGTAGTCGTGGCTACAGAGTCAGAAACTTGGCAGTTCAAAATGCATAAGAAGAATCTTATCTCATTTTATTGAAGTAAGGTTTAGTCTTGCCTGAGAGAAAAACAAATATGTGTATACCTCTGATTGAGATAAGATTACAAAGGGGAGAGGGGGTGGGTAGGCCCATAGGTTTCATAAACCTAAAAACGAAAAGTATTTAATAAGCGTTAACATCATGAACTGAAGCTGCTTAGGACATGTTTGAGCATGTTTGGAATTGTTCGTTTTTGATAATAATGGCCCGCGGACAATGACAATTTATAATAGGCATAAAGTCATAACATATCTTTAGTCTTGTTACAGGTGTAATTTTATTTTTATGCAGTCCTTGTCCGTTCAATTAAAAAACAACCAATATATAAAAAAAAAACTGAAATGATACAATTGTAGATGATACCCCAATGGATTATGGTTTATGTATTTGATGTGTCAAGATAGACATTGTCTTCCAGGTTTTTACTTTTTTTCCAGTATAACATTTAATCAACACAATACTGCATCTGATATGAACACTGTCTTATGTTAATGCAAACACATTTTCATTGCTTTCTTTTATGTATGACATTATGAGTTGTTTCTACTACTATCAGTAACCCTAACATGACCTTGTTAGTTCCTGTTTGTGTCCTTTGACATGTTACTGGAACTATCCTAGCCTACTATCCAGGCTAGTATAGTATCTTGGGAATAGCTGCTATTGACTGATTGGCCTCTGTACGAATTTCCTAAGGAATGAGTCATGCCTATAGCTATATAGTTGTCCATTAGGATCATATCAGAAAGTAACAAAGCAGTTTCAATGTTGCTCTCCATTAATGGTGATTTATGTCGATCAAATTGGCCCCTCAAACGAATTTTTTGGTCATCCTCAGACTTTCACGTTTTTTTTTTAACTTTAGAGTTTAGCCTCTGTTTAAAATAGTGCTAGTTACTCAATAAAAATTGAGATCATTGTGTGAGATCAATCATTATTGGCCACAGCCAATTTCTAAAACCCACCCACCGCCCTGGTTCCTGCTCGGTCCCAGACCCGGAAGCTGGTCAGCATGCTCATTTCCCTGGGAAAAAAAATAAATGTTTTTAGTTACTTAAAAATTGGGAAGTAAAAAAAGAAAGAAACTTATGTGACATTTGTGTAAGCTGATTTGCCCCTGGATGTTTTAAACAGGGTGTGTGCGTACAGAAGAGAAGTAAACATGTAAAGATGTCAAATGCCTGTGAACTCAGTGCCCCTGCTGTGCTGGTTTTCCTCTCTGTCTCTTCCCATTGATTGCGAAAATAAGCGAAAGTTTTCTTTAATGGAGTTGTGTGCGGACGCTCTGCAGTGTCCCCCGTAAAACTCCCCAGGGGTGGGATGAGGAAGGAGGTACTGTTTACCAAGGATCCCACCTGCTTCTGGTTAAGGGTAATGAGCACAGCATCAGTGGAAGGTAGCAGCCTGGCAAAGAGAAAAGGAAAAATCAATTAGTTACAGAAATAAAGACTTCCAAAACCCAACCGAGAGCAAAAGGAAGGTGGGAAAGTCAGCTCAACCTGTAGGCCTGTTTGCCTTGGTGTTTTCTCAACATCACTCCTGCTCTTGGCTTTTAAAAGGAGAAGAATAGTCCATTTTTGTCTTATCTGGAAATTTCCTGAACTGGACTAATGTACCAAAGTCCTCTTTCATCCAGCAAGTACAATTTAAAATAATCTAACCTTTTTGACAACCAACCTTTTATTAATTTTTTCATTTGTACTGTAAAAGAAGAAAAAATAAAATTTTGCATTTTACTAACCATCCTGAATTGCCTTAGTTTTGTTCCATAAGATAATAAATAAGCATTAAGCTTTAAAAAAATATATAGCACTTACAAGATTTAAAATGCCTTAAATACATATTTTTCTTTTCAGCAATTTTTTATTTATGAATGTTATGTTGAATCAAAGGGAAAGGAAACATGAATTTTTTATTAATAATCTGTGGCTATTAAGATTATTAACTGTATTCACACACACACACACACACACACACACACACACACACACGCACACACACACACACACATATGGTCCTTTTTCCAGTGTAACCAAGCAAGTTAATGGAAGCAGGAGCATGGTGTTAGGTTTGTACTTCAGCGTGGCATGGTCAGAAAAAAAAAGAGAAAAAAACAGGACACAGAAGATAAATAAAGCTGGTGATGTATGTGTGATAAAGTGTTGTGTAATAAATTTGCCATAACACAATGTGTAAATCTGCTCATGATGGCTTCCCAGATACTCTCTGGGTTAACATTTTATCCCACACTTTGGTCCACCAGCCAGATGGCCACTTCAGAACGAGACTGACACACCGTTTCAAACCAATTTTATGCAAACTCTCTGGAGAGAGAGACAGACCATCAGCACTGCTGGGAACTAGGATTACAGAATAGTCAATTAAAAAGGAAAGGACTGAAATCTCAGCCTGATAAGACTTAGATTAAATTGGATATAGTTTATTAGGCTCAACGAGTCCACACCTCACCAGATTTCCCATTACCTAATTTTAACCTCTTATCTCTCTTCTTTGAACAGATCATTCTAACACTGGCAAACAATATAAATAGCATAAGAGCACACTTCACTCTATGCAGAAAGGAAAATTTTACAGTCTAATCAGTTATCCATCATTCACGGCGTTTTTTGAAGAAATATGGAAAAAGGAATATATATACATAAAGAAATCTACAGGGACAATGTACACATTTCCGTTTATTTGGTCTATGTTCTGCATCACACATACTTGGATTTTACACAAAAACCTGCCTAATTTAAACAATGCTTCATTCATTGAGTCATTCACACATTCCTAAAGTATAATTATTCGTTTAGCACCAGGAGCAACTGTTTTGCGTTTTTTACCCGGAGACGATTTATATTTTCTCCTGCTTTTGCAGACGGTATCACCTGCTCCTGCCACAGGAGTGAAGGCTCCTCAAGAAACGGTGAAACAGATGTGAGAACTCAGTCAGAGGCAAAACAAAGGGGCGTGGCCAGTTTTGTTTTTAGAGTCACCATGCATGGTGCTGGGTCCCAAGGATGGGCATCTGTGCCGCACCTGTGCACGGCGCCGTGTCCCGTTTGCCCCCCTGGAACATCAGCTGTCATTTTGCACTGGAGCACCGGCTCCCCCGGCCCAGCCTCGGTGAGGGCTGCAGCCCCAGGTCAGCCAGGTTCATGGGAAAGCCCTCTCACCACCTTTCTCACCTTCTTCCTCCAGGAGCCTCCTCAAAAAAAATTAAAGGGTCGGTCCGAGGATAATTCGCCAGCTTTAAATATTCCCTGACCTCCGCGGAACACCCAGCCACCGCCCTAGCAAATCCTCTCACGTGAAATCCGGTCCTCCGAGCTGCACGCTGAAAACTACACTTGTCAGCAATACAATACTTTACTCCCTGAAAAAGGGATATATCCTGTATCACACTCTCCACTATTAAAATTCCTATTAGAAGACGCGCCCTAACTTCTGTATTACCAAAGCAAAAGAAAAAAATGTGAATCTGCGTGCGACTAGAAATTCTAACACTACTATATTGTTTGGCGTATCAAAGTATGAAGTTAATTATATGTAAACAGTTTTTATTCCAGTATTTATTCCCAGATATAATCTTTATCTTGAAGTGCAAATATATGATCTCTAAGTTATTATATCATTTTTGTTAGATGACTGAAATAACTTAATTGGAAGTGACAAACACATTCTACAGCCATCTTCTGTGGTACGCTTCTATACACAGCAGTTATTCCCCATACAACAAGAGCAGTATGGAGCCAGAGCAGTCAGTGGCTTTTTGGATAATACTCCATGATTCAATCTTGTGCCGCTCATAATGACATCTGAACAGTTTACACAAATCCCTAATATCCTACAGTCAAACCGACAACTTTTACCAGTAACCAGAAAAAAACAGCCTTCATGTAGAGTTTTAAAAATATAAAATACAAATTCCTGCCCACCCTTCATTCACTGTAAAGGGCCAAGCTTCCATCACCAGCACAAAATGCGTCTCATGCTTTAACACCAAAGACCTCACAAACAGAAAACAATTGTCATGCATAATGCACGAATACCTCCATATTTACTGTTCATTGTTTTAATTTCCCTGGTTTGACAATGGGAAAGAATACCCGCGCTGTGCCTTGAATTCAGCTTTGTATAATCAGGCAAATCTCAGACTTTTTATAGCCTCAGCCGCCGGACAGGAGGCTACATAAGCCCTTTGGAGTCACAATGTTTATGCATTGTTGCCTGTGTGAATTTACCTACTGCCTCTCCTTCAATGGGATTGTGGGATTTTGAAATGTAATGGTATATGTTTGCTGTTATGACCTTACAGGGACGTAATTGTCGTTCATGTGTGGGAGGAGGGTGGGGAATGCAAAGCAGCAAGGTGATCTGTCCGTTGTGGCGTGACGATAAGACACCACACTGTGCCCTGGATCCGCATCCTGTGGAGTGATATAATGTCACTATGGAACGCCGCGCCAGGATCACAGGAGTGTTTGATGTGACAACAGGCGTCGCTCGGTGGAGGAGTCGCCGGAGACTCTGTTCTATGAGAAAAATCAGAGGAGACCCCACCATGAGTGGGTCTGCCAAAAAAAAAAAAAAAAAAACAGCAGCCTCACAATTCAATTATGGAGAGGATTTGCCAATGTTGCATTTGCACAGAAAATGCAGCATACATAATCGTGTCTTGCATTCCCAATGCTTCCTGTGTCAAGGGCCTGAAGGAGTTTTGGGTCATACAGTAAGAGTGTCAAGAGTGAAAGTGAAAGCCTGGACTAGAATGAATGCATTAGAAATGTATCATCTCCTGGGTTGGCACAAGGGAAAGACTTCATTTTTCAGAAGAGGCAGATTAACTTTTTTTTTTTTTATTGTCCACAATAAAATGTCGTTCTGATATTGTGGTATATATTTTGAAATCTTCCTTCGGCAATTAATTAAACTAAATTATTTGTGTTACATTTCTTATTTTTAAATTTTTTCCTTTTTCCTCCACATAATAATAATAATAATAATGACAAGTGGTTTATAAAATGGATGGATGAATGGATTATTATTATTATTATTATTATTATTATTATTAAGTAGTGAGGGAAGAAGTCATGTTGGTAGTAGTGGAAGCACTGTAAATACATATTACACTCAACAAGTATACATTAACATAGTCTATAGAGAGTTTTAATATTTCAATAACTTGAACAACACTTAACAAAAATTAAACTGGATTTATTCATTTTGAATAAGGAGTAATGCCTATTTTTTATATCATTATTTTTTTTTAAATAATAAATGTCCTAACCAATAATTGTCATGGCAAAAAGCAAGAGAAATCAACGCTGAGTGTACAGGTGAAGCTTAAGGTGTTATAACTAGAGTCAAGGGCTTTGTTTTCGTGTTCCAAGCCTTCCCTGTTTCAGCCACTTTGCATAAATTGCATGCCCATGTGAAAAGCAGTGGTGGTGTCAAACAGTGCTACTCCATACAGAGAAAATGACTTTGTGTTGTGCATAGCAATTGCTAATCAGGTTCAGATCTAGACACAAATCCTGCTGGGTGCTGAAGAAGTTAGGAGAGACATAGGACAGAATTGACTTAATATCTTTTCAGCGGGATTCTTTGCGCTACTGTTTCTGACTTGAAGTACCATTAGTCAACAGTTTCTTATCATAAGAAGAAGAAAAAGGGATGTAGAACACAATTACAGTTGATTCAAGCTAGTGTTGGTCCATACCTGAATTCAATCTTTCTAACTGCTCACGTGTTGCAAAAACAGATGCTTCACATGTGTCAAAGTATATAATGCATTGCGGATATGGGATTTAGCGTTGAATGCTCTACAATGCAACAGGGGTTTTGAATAGCAGGTAAAACTCCCTCGCATTCATTGTGACTTTTTAGTTGACCAGCAGCCAGTGGGCAGTGGAAGAGGACTCTAATAAAGTGGTGTCAGTGGATTTTGTATTTTTGTTGTGGACTGAAAACTGTCCTATCATTCCGTAGTCTGAAATAGAATTGACTGGTTGTTAAAACCTTGTTGATTTTCTTCCGAAGTGTGCCCTGGGAAATGTGGTTCTCTTTCATTTTGAGAGACTTGAAGTCAGCAATTAGCAAATGGACTGGAATTTCTATCACTTATACATTCATAATCTCAAAGATTTTATTCTATGCAAAAGCATAGGTTTGACAGTTTATGCGCCACACACATACACACACGCACACACACACACAATGTGTATATGATATATAGTAAAAGCATCCCACACAGTAGAAGTGAGGTTACTTCCAAAAAAGAAAAAAATGGTCAATTCAGTAATAACGGAGGCCTTAGTACCAAGAGGGAAGAAATAACACCGTCCAATTCTGAATCAGGGACTTAAGTGTTTAGCTGTTTAAATGTTTCCCATTGACAGTGCCTTTGCCTCCTTTCAATGCTTGGGAGAAATGATAATAAAGAATCAATAAGCAGCACACTTTATCAGCCCAAGGGGTGCAGCGATTTCCAAGCATTCTCTGGCCAGATGGAGTAATACAGCCCCTCAAACTAATCGCACACATTTCGTGCTCATTAAACTCATGATGAAAACAACAGTACTTCCAAACATAATCCCCAGAAATGTTCAAACCCCCTTGCAAATTTGTTTCCACATGGTGTCCTGGTCTGACTGGCATTCAGGTTCTCCAGTTTCCCTCCCTGACTGACAATCACACTTTATCGAAAATGGAATAGTGACGGCTAATTGATTTTACAGCGATACCAAAGGACAGACAATGAAAGTACCATCAATTTAATCCACTATTTAATGGATCCAATTTAGCCTTTGTAAACGCTCGCTAAACTAATTTCTTTGGGTTCAGCAATCTGAAAAGCTATCATATCTCTAATCTCCTTCAATATATTCATTGGGAGAAGGAAATTTAGCCAATTCCAATGTGCGGAGATGATCTGTTAGCGCAGTGTAAATGTTTATAACACGGCAATCTAGTTCGTTTATAAGGATATGAAAAGTTTTATTGGAGAGGTCAGTGAAGTGGAACTGTTGGATAATAGGCAGTTACCCTGCAGTCTTTGAAAGCTATGAAGCATAGAGATGTAGGGAATAAAATACCAGCTCTTACCTTAATCGGAAACTAAACTGAAATTCTAAAACTGCATGACCGTTATATTCCCAATGATAACAGCTTCCTTGGCTGAAGCTGTTATTCGGCTTTTTATTATTATTGTTATTATTATTTTCCCATGTGGAAGCTCTTCAATTTTACCCCAAAACTAGAAATCAGTGAGCCACATATGCCAAGGTCACTGCAATGTAAGATGAGATAGATATGGAAATGCAAAATGCATTTTTGTTTTCTTTCAAAACGTCTCCACGTCTCATGAATGTAATGATGGCAATGCCTTTGACTTCGAGCAAGTAAATTCCAAAGGATAATTGCACTTTTTCTCATATGATGAGCTGAAATAGCGTTCTAAAGACAATGACTTTAGCTATCTGCGCTTGTTTTTGGTAAAACTGGATTCCTACACAGAAACACACACTGACACACACACGTACAGTGGATCGACTTCTTTGCACAGTGTGTTGTGAAGAGTTAAGCGCTTGGCGAAGAGAATGGCACACCCATCTAATTTATTTAGAATTATGATAATACCACCCTGTTATATCCAGGGAAGGCTAAATATTTTCATATTTTGTTATGGCTCTGTTGTCATTGTATTTCCATCACTGCGAGAGTTTCTTCATTAAGTGGTGTCACGCATCAGGTGCTTTCAAAGCCAAGTTAAAATAACAATCACCAGCTTAGAAGCACCAGCGCTTATTTTTTTAAACAATTTGCGGCGGTGAAAATTGTTTTTGCATTATTACCAACCACGGGTCGAAAAATTTGTCAACCTAGATTGGCCCTTGCTGGGATGTTATACTCCCAGATCCCTTCCAGTTGCCGTGGACAGGTCCCCAAGCAATACTTTACAAAGAAGAGCCTAGATCACATGCCTGTCTGCAGTTGTTTGTTTCCTAAGGGCCTAGTAGAAATCCTCTTGACTCTTCAAAGCTAAATTGCACATATCCAGTTTAAAACAGTTATCAGAATAGTTTCAAAGGTTACAATAATAGTCTCTCTTCTATTTTAGCCGAAGTATATCTAATTCATCATGTTGCAATAACACTTGTAACAGTGATGGTCGGAGCAGTATTAATAAATAGGTTGGCCTATTAAGACCTTAGTAAGAGGGTCCAGACTCTTTACTGACATTAGCATGGTAGACCCAGGTTCTGGTTCCACCATGGTCCCATTCCTTGTGTTAAGCTGAAATGTCTCTCTGTTTTAAGAATCATTTTTGGAGCAAGAATAGTGTATTTTTTGTCAGGGCAGAAGGTCAATAACGATTAAATAATGCATCACAGTAACAGCAGTGAGGCAAACCATTTTCACTGGTAGCTGTTTAAGTGAGTTGGCGTGTAATAAAGGAAAACACAGGACGCATCCCAGAAGAGAGCATCCCCTAGTTGTGCTTTGTCCCATGAGAGAATGTAAATATACAGACTAAATGTGTCATTACAAATTGTCACCATAGAAACAATTCTCTGTAGACCGAGCCTTACTGAGCCTCCAACACCTTAATAAGCTATCTGTTAACAATAGAGAATACACACAGAAGATATGGCTCAAAGCAACAGCCTTGGTCAATGTGTAAAATATCATACCCTTGTTGTGTATTTGTGAAATGGACCCATGTTTAGTGGACCTCAGTGGCCCGATGCCACTCATATTGTTTCATTAACCCCTTTCTTACTGCTTTTATTATATAATTCAGTATGTATTGCTGCACTCTTCGCAGGTTCAGAGACTGAAAATTCCAAATGTTTGAAAGAAGTGCTTTTCATTTTGTAATAATTGTAATTTGTAATAATTGCAAAATAGCAAAGATGTGTACAGCATAATATCAAATGATTTACCCTAATGTAAGTCATTTGACAAATAAGTACTACACATTCACATTTCATGGTATGAACTTTTTTCTTTTCTTATAAATTCCAGTTTTCCTACCCAGCACATAAAGCACAACTCGTGCAAATGAGTAGAACTTTTCTTTTTGTGAATGCTGCAGGAGTTGCTGAGAATGGATATAAGTGTAAATAATTGGTATGAAATAATGAGTCAGAATTATTAAGGTAACTGTCTTAATTCAGCCCATTCAGTTCAGCTTGAGTGTGCTAATTTAAATGACATCACTAGTTTCTGCTTTGTAAGGAGTTAAAAGGTATATTGAGTGGTGAAACAATTGGGGGAAACCCAAATGCCTCACAATTAAGTAACTTTGTAGAAAAGTGGGCTTCATAATTAAAGTCACAGGAGTACAGAGCAGGAGTTAAATACAAAGCCTGAGTGATTATGGGAGCCCAGTTCAACACAGATAAGAGCGATCATGTTTAAAAATGGCTCACAGGTAAAACCTTTATCTCTTGCAGCACTACCAAGACAAGACTTATCCACCAGAATTTATTTACTGCTCTCCTGTGGATCTTACACTAAACTAGATTAATCTCCCCCGGCAGTCTAATAAAACAATATGGTAAGCAACTGTATTTTATTTAACCTTTTTTACATTCTGGGCTTCATCTTGTCTTAATAAACTCTGAGCGTGGCAGTGGGGTCCATTCCCAGTCAGAATAACAGAAGCATGTGTTTACATCACACATTGTTAAGTATCTGGTTTCGGGGAACTGTTCTGGGTGTCAGTTTGATGATGGAGCCAATCAATTGTCCACATCAGAGTAAAAAATTTGAAGCAAACACACCAATGAACTATCGGATCAGCTGCATCATTCTGAATACTGCAAATTGGCCGCTTTTTCAATGTGTTACCTTTAGAACTTAGCAAGCAAAAAGGTGTACAATTCTATGCATACTGTTAAAAAAATACAATATGAGGTGTAAGCACCCCTAAAACGATAAAAAAGTCAGATATATATTTAAATATTTCTAACAGTTTACATTTTTGAATATACAACACTATAAAACTATGCATTTCATTAAAAAATACAAAAGAATGTATTGCTAATGAAAAGCTGAGTCAGACCAGCCCTCAGCACAGAGAATTGCTGCTCAGACAAAAGCTTTAGGCCTAGTCAGACACATTTTTCATTGGTTTGCTGTGTGTCATATGTTCAACAGTTTTCTAATGGTAGACACACTGATTTCTACACATTTCCGTTTGCTGTCATTGTATGGTCACTGAACTGCTTTGTTTTTTCAAAGCCAGCTGGGAAAACACTGCATAATAGTGAAGCCCCTGCTGTTTAAATTGATGTTTTGCTGACCGCTGGTCCATGGGCTTGGAGTAAATGTTGATCAGTTACAAGGTGGAAAAGCCAGTGTCATATATGATTCACAATGTCAATTTCATGCTTTCAGGAACCGTTTAGCAGAGTGCTCTGTTACTTTGCATCTGGTAACCAATCAGGAGGCATGGCATTTGAGAGAAACAATTTAATGGTGTGACAGTTTACCAGAGATTGTCATGTACAGAGGTCCACACGGAAGCTCCCGCCTGTCTGTCTGTATTTATTTACTTGCGACGCCTCTCCACACAACACAAATGAAATGTCACATCTGATTTGCACTCTCATTGTGAGATGCAAAGGATCTCTTTAAAATTATGACTTGGGAATCAGATAGGAATTATTAAAGCTCTCTTGAAAGCTTTTGGCGGCCATGAACATCACAGGCTGCAGCGCCGGCGATCACAGTGGAAAAACTGAAGCTTGATGTGAAGTTCGCCTACAAACTCTTTGTGGTTGTGGGGAGCTGGGAAGTAGCTGGAACCTACTTTTAACAAGCAGTAGGTCACCCCCAATCTTTGACACTTTCTAAAGACTGGGTCGTCTTGCCTCCTTTCAGTGTCTACGGAGATATGGCCTTTTAATGTCTACAGAGTAATAGTTGCAGTAGGATCTGTTTAATTTTGCCCTGTCTGGACAACATTGGCAAAAACCAAAAAAAGCCACGCGAGGAAAAACAGATTTCACATCTCTCTTTTTCTCACTGGCGTAGTAGTATTTTAATCCATTTATAATAAATCATAGTCTGGACTGTTAATGCTCTGTGATGTGTTGACTGCATCTGCTAGGGACTTTCAAGTTACCCTCTGGTGGCCTGGCATTGAAGCCAGTTCAGCGGCCTTCTTATAGTAACTTAATGTAACCCGCCTCCCATTCACCAAGGCGAGACAAAGAAATTTGCCAAACCGCATGTCGAGGATGAACGGAAACAAGGACAGACTCAAGAAAGCGACAAGATGCCCTGTCCGTCTTTCAGGGTTTGAAAATAAACATGTAGCTGCTCCAAAGCCGCTGAATGCTCTGAAAGGCGCAGTCCACTAATCTGCGAGATTGTGAATGATGAGCCCAAGAGCCCCTGTGACACGCCGTTATCACTGCATGACATAGATTGTGCAACCTATTCAGTCTCCCTCGCAGACCACTGCAAAGATTATGTCACCATAATCCTCCAGCAGTAATGCTGTTGCCGGGATGGTCAGGATAGTGAAACACGGCAATGTGAGGGCTACAGAGTCCAGGCTGCTTATTTTCGCCCTGGCAACTGAGCAGAGTAGGCAGCTCTTTTATATTTGCATTCTACTGTGTTTATTGCCTGTAAAATTCAGACCTGAAAGTAAAAAGAAAAATATATGTTCCTTCTTTTCCCAAATAAAGCTAAAGTACTTAACTTTCCATTATAGTGTGACTTCATGAGAAAATTGAGTACATTTAAGGCATTTGTCTTAACTGTATAAGTATTACAACATCCATGGTGCCAGTGTCTTTCTCAGCGATATTTCCCTAAACCAATGTGTGTTCTCCATGATATGTGTTCACCATATTAATAAAACCAGCAAAAATTATAACGGTGGGATTAGAATATTTTAATTATTTATTTTTTTTAACTCTGGTCCAATAGTAGAAGGAAGTTCAGTTTTATGTTTAATTGATTCCAGTGGAGGTAGAGCCCTCCATTTATGTTAATGAAACCAATGCCAGGTCCTTCACACCTTCCTTGAGGAAAAAGTATGAATTCCTTCCTTTTATCATGCAAAATAATGCAAAATAAATGTTGATGCAAAATAAATGAAGTTCTTCCTTTTATTTTTAAATTTGGGGAATTAATCACTGAATCTCAAGGACAACATCAAGCCATGATGTCCAAAAATTGGACTTGATAAATTCATAAGCTTAATTGCTTTCTGAGAAAAAAAAACATCAATGCAAAATCTGCAGTTCCTCTTTTTTTACTCATACACAGAATATGAAAAGCAAACGTAATTAAATGTACAATTTGACAAGCTTAAGCCATGGTTTTCAAAATATAGCTTCAGAAGTCTTGCAATGTACATAAATATATTTAAGAAGCATTTATATTCAAATTGCTTTTATATAAACAGTAAAACCTAATAAAGTGGATTGTGCAAATGTTACCAAAAGAAAGACGAAGATAAGATTGTTCAAGAGTCTGGTTTTTCCAAACACTGTATATTTGCCAAAATTACATGGTTGGGGCTCATGAGAAAATAATATCCTTCAGCAGCATTTGTTTAACTCTTTGGCTGAGTGGGCAGCTCAAGGGCTGGCGTGGAGATGGCACTGTGCTTGGAAACGCTTTAGAGGTGTTACTGTGATTATTATACAATGCAGACCCATAAACTATCGCTGGTGGACAGGCCGTGGGGACTGCCAATCATCTCAGTTTTTTTATTTTTTTATTTTTTTATTCTGAATTACAAACTTAAGGGATTGCTCCGAGGTTTGTGTGCTTTTCATATCGTTTAAGTCTGGTTTTGGGTCACTATCAGCACTATCCGATAGCATTTGGAAAAGCTTTGGATTTGATGTAACATCCAGTGTCGCTACCTTTAAAAAAAAAAAAAAATGGCAAAGTGAGGGGGAGCAGTGCGCCTGCACCTTTTACCGGATGAGAAGTGACTCACCAGTCATGAACCATTTAACCAGTCGGAACGAGAAGGCCGGCTCTTTAAACTTGGATTTCTGTAGTTCTCCTTCTGTGTGCTGACCCATCTGTGCAGTGTATTAGAATTGTAGAGTAATAAATGAACAGTGGAGAGGTTTGTAATGATGATTAGAGTCTGAAATTGGTTCAGATTTACAGTGTCACTCAGAAATGTGGGGAGAGGAAAAAGCAGTCTAAGCGGCCTAATGGATCCATCAACTCGTTTCGGCTGCTCAGTGGGCCGAGCAGGGTCACCAGCCTTCCGCTGGCAGCACAAAAGCACTTCAATTTTGTTAGGAAATGTATCAATTTAACTGACTTGAGCAGCACACTGAAAACCTAATGAATCTGGACTCAATTTTCCGCCACACTGCTTCTGGGAACTGTCGGAAACAATGTTGGTGGTGAAGGGATGAAGGCGGCCCGGTGATAGGCCGGCAATGGCTCCAGCAGCCTCCCCGCGACCAGTCAAGGAAGCAGGTCCAGCCTTCTGTTATCTAGTGACAGCCCCAACCCCAACCACTGCCACCGGTCTAACAATGATGTCATTAAAGGTAAATTGGCCTCTATTTCAGCAGGATGATACCGCTAATTGAGTGGCAAAATATAATATGGGGGGCTGTTGTCTGCAGTTAAGAGGAGGAGGGGGACAGATTAAATGGCTGTACAATAGTGAGTGTCAGGCATGGCAGATGTTGCTTTATGCTGATAACTGCATTGACATATCTCCTGCTTGTCAGGCTGAGGCTTTAGGAGAGACTTACAGCAAATGGGACCAGATGGTTTCATGCTGAATCCGAATGAAGCAGTTAAACAGCCCCTGGTTTAAAAAAACTCAGCCACTAAAAGCTGTTAGTTTGTAAATAAAAGGAGTTGGAGTGCCTTATCGATCCTGCTGCCACACTCCGGCCCAAACTACAGGCTAATGAATGGCCCCCAATCAGCAGGCGTCAGGTTTTATTTAGGGGCCAGGCTCTGATAACTCCCAGTTCCTTCCCTCGGAGGAGCTGTTGGCCACACTCTGTGAGAGGGAGGGGATGCAGGGAAACTGCTGGTAATGATGGGAGGCATTCAGCCTTAAATCCAACCACGCAAACGTGCCACTGTCTCGCCCAATACCCATCTGGCTTGGAAAATGTTATTTACATATTAGCCAAGGAGGAGGGGGGAAAAAACGCACAAATTAAAGGAAACAGTTTCTTGTGTAAGACTGAAAAATACAACATGAGGCAGTCAAGAAAAGGCAGTCAAAATATA
>JAOYSI010000001.1:1023009-1034544 GCA_025775065.1 Hiodon alosoides | reverse complement strand
GGAGGCCATCAGCCATCAGTGGTAGGGAGGTAGAGGAGGCCATCAGCCATCAGTGGTAGGGAGGTAGAGGAGTCCATCAGTCATCAGTGGTAGGGAGGTAGAGGAGTCCATCAGTCATCAGTGGTAGGGAGGTAGAGGAGGCCATCAGCCATCAGTGCTAGGGAGGTAGAGGAGGCCATCAGCCATCAGTGGTAGGGAGGTAGAGGAGGCCATCAGCCATCAGTGGTAGGGAGGTAGAGGAGGCCATCGGCCATCAGTGCTAGGGAGGTAGAGGAGGCCATCAGCCATCAGTGCTAGGGAGGTAGAGGAGGCCATCAGTCATCAGTGGTAGGGAGGTAGGGGATGGGGATGGGGGGACTGATACACTGCTGATTCGGGGCTGCACAAAGTCTAAAAGTATAGACCATTATCAGGCATCACTGTGGAAATGAGTCATTGGGGTATCCCAGTATGGCCACCACGCTGCCTTTCACCAGCTCTCCGTTTCACCATGTGGAGCATCATAGGAAGAGAAAGAGAGGGCAGTAGAACCGCTAAATTAATGTAGAAACAAAATCCTAACCACTGTTGAGATCTCTGCGATGCCAGCTTATACGTGGGGAAAAAATGAAGCGTGCGGAGAAACAGCTAGGGTTTTATTTAATCTGAAATATACGGAGAAACTGAATTTATACCTAGGGAATGCCACCCTTTTCATAGCACCGCGAGCATATTTCTGTCATTACTTCGTATGGCTTCCTGCTGCAGTTTCACGCATCAGACTGTCAAAAAGCCATAGTTCACATAGCAGGCAATTTGGTCAGAGCCATCAATGGTGGAGGCGCTCCAGCACTTATTTGGCTTAATTTGGAGCTGTGAAAATTTTTTTTCTTAAATTTTTTTTTTCCTGTTGCAATTTGGGAACTGTCACAACTTGTAGGGCTGATTGCGCCTCTGTGGAAACGTTCCCCAGTTTTTTTTTTTTTTTAGCTTTTTTTTTCTTTCTTCAAGGCAGCCATGGCCTTGCCCACGATTAAACCCCACGATTTATCGCTTCTGCCTTGGAGCGTCCCTCTGTGTTGGAGCACCAGATGACCCTGTTTGGGCAGAGGGAAAGTGTCTGTCCACTCAGAATATGCAAGGGTTTCAGCTTGACTGCTCCTTGATTAAAGTGAGCGTTCCTTCATTCCGAGGGAATCATCAATTCCCTGTAAGGCGGGAAGGACCCATATCAACATCGGTTTTTCAAGAAAGGTTTGTTTTCATTACAAGCCCCAAGGAGGATGTTAAATATGCCAGAGACCTATGCTGCAAGGTGAGAAAAAGTGTCTTGTAATAGTCTGAAAATGTGTGCTTCCAGAAGAGAAGGGTGTCGACACGTGGGGCCTGGGGGCCGCTTGCATCAAAGATTAGTGGTGCGCAAGGAGGGTGTCCCTTCAGTGGAGAGAAAGTCTCCGAGTCATGCCTGGCCCAGGGAGAGCGTGGTGTAAATATACCAGCTAAACGTGTCATCACCAGTGTTACCATAGAAACCGTTCCCCACTGACTCTCATCGGGATTGGGCTTCCATCAACTTAATAAGGTATTTCACTACCATGGGTAGCACATATTAAAAAATATATAAAAAAAACTAATCGGCTGAAACTAATATCCACCGTTCATGTTGGAACGGCCTGTGCACGTATTATATCCTCATTTAGTCTGTCCGTCAAGTAATCTTCATCTCCGCTAATTGATAAACACTTTGTGTTTGTTTCTCCTGCTGTTTATTTTATCTTATTTTACTTAATAATATAATCTATATCGTCCACCGCTGTGCCGTTTTCACTTGCATCCAGCTGTGGTGAGGCCCTTCAATTGTCACTCCCATTTAAAAAATCCTATTTCCCTAATGCCTGGGCAGTTCTCCGATTGGACTGACTATCAGTCGTGTTTATACAATTGCCTGAAACTCTTTAAAGCAACATGTTTTGTGCCATTTGAGATTGATGAAAACTGCAAAAAAACACCATAACAGCGTGCACTGTATAAGACTGCTTTAAGAATTTCCAATTTTTTTTCTGAACTTTCTGAGCTTTAGTGGTTTAATCATTATAATCCTCTAAATCTTTAACAAAATGCGTTGGAAATTCCAGTAAGGTGCAAAAGCGTTATTTTTGTATTCATGAATCTAGATTTAAAGTTACCAGAAAATTCTAATATTCAGGAGACCTAATTGTGATTCCCATTAAGAGATCAGTTATTTTATTTCCAGTCATTAGTTTATACTCTTTGGATTTTGTTATCTAGAAGCCCGATAAAATATTGAGCTCAGTTTGCAATCCAATGAAATAATTGCTTAGAATTTATCCATTGTGATAGTCGTGGAATCTCACAGCACGACTTCAGGACAGCGAATCTCTTCCACAGTTGTTCAGTCTTCTGTCCCATGTACACTGCACAGGACGTTTGCTTGACCTCCAATGCTCCTTTTTTCTGTGTGAGTGAGTCCTGCATGATTATACAGCCGGGTTTGCACAGGTTTATGTATGCTAATTTGGCTCGGTTAATGTTTTCAGTGGTGGGCGGGGGGTGGCTCTGGGGGTCATGGCTGAATTGCATTGCCGATGTGGGTAGAAAGGTTTGATGAGGTGTGCAGCAGAGGGGAAAAGCCCCGGTCTTTCTCAAAGCAAATTTGGCCAAACGAGGCTTGCTTTCTAGCGGCGCGGGAACGCAGAGCCGGAAGCTAAACAGAGTGCCTGGAGTGTCGGGGGCAGCCCGGTTGGCAGAGACGAGGGGCAATCAAGCTGAAAATTACTCACAGGTAAGACCGCTATCGCCACCTTTCCTGCTGGAACAACCCTTATCGGCCTGCCACTTATTTGCAGCCGTGATGGAGATCTTACACAGCAAACTGGAAGAATCCCCCTGGCGATGTAATGAAACAATGAGGAAAGTGACTGTATTATTACATTAGATATTATGGGATTATCCTGAACGACTGGTGAATGGGAGGGGCTATCACAGGCTGTATGACAAGGGGCCTCCTGTTTTCCTTGTCATAAAACCCTCTGAGAAATTTGGATATGTTGGTTGCTCTTAGAGGCTGATAAAGGTCTTGGCAGGGTGCTTGGAGGAGCATTGAATCAGAGTACTTACGTGTCTATCATGAGGCACAGTCACTAAGAACTTTCGTTCTGCTCATATTTAACGTAATGTTGGTTTTAAACTGAAGGTAATGCAGTTATAACGGCAAAATTTCCATAGCCTAATTAAGGATAGATAATGATATATCAGCAGAACATCTATGTAGATAAAACACTGGTTTTTAATACTACCCGCATAACAGAAATTCTAATTTCCTTTGAGCCTTTTAAGCATCGTGCGCCAGGATTAGATTTTTATTGAACATATTGATATTTCCTGATGACGCCTCGGGTCGAAATGACTGCAATGAAAAACAGAATTTCACCACAATGACAGCCAGTCTAAGTATAAACCTGTTACGGCTCAAATAAACATAATGCCAAGAGATGTTATCGTATACAGTTTCAGCGTTGCGAGCCTTATTCCCAGGTTCTATTTCAAAAGAACATTTTCTCTGATTCCTCAATGCTACCTTTTAAAATCCCATCGATTTTGCCCTTATTAAAGAGGAGCATGGATTAAACGAATCGGAAATTTAATATTTTAGAAAAAGCACAGCTTGATTTAATAGAGAGGCGAAGCGAGATTGTTCTCAATAAAAGTGAAACATGAAAGGCCTAAGTGAACAACGATTCATCCTCAGCGCTCCTCATACAGAGAACCCGTGTCAACGGAATATACTCATGCAAACTTCCGAGAAAAAAGGTTATCTTCAGAGCTCCACAGACTGGTAATTCTCCGGCTGAAAAAAATAGCTAGACGGCCAGCCGTAACTCCGTAGTCCATCGCGTGCGGGGCGACTCGCGCGGCACCTAAGTGCTGATCAATTACAAGGTGGGGAGGTCAGTGTCGTATGAGATTCGCAATGTCAATTTCATGCTTTCGGAAAGCCGTTTAGAGCGCGCTCCCTTATTTTATGGCCGGCGACCAATCAGAAGGCGACGCGCTGGAGAGGAACAATTTAACAGTGTGACAGTTTACCAGCGGTCGCTGTGTGTCGAGTTGTGCCCATAGCAGCCTCCGCCTGTCACAGACCGATATTTATTTATTTACCGTGCCGCTCTGCACAGCACAAATGAAATGTCACATCTCATTTGCACTCTCCCACTGTGAGATGCAAAGGATCTCTTTAAATTATAACTCGGGAATCAGATGGGGCCAATTAAAGCTCTCTTGAAAGGAGCCCGTGCCATAAACACTGCAGACCGCGCTTCCGACGGCCGCTCGTGGGGAAAATTGAAACTTGATGTACTCAAACACAGGGCGAGTTAGCTTCTCTCTTACGGCAAAGGCTGACCGGGGATCCCCAGGCTTTGGCGAACAGATCTGCCTGCCCTTTGTCCCCTCGTTTTGGAATCCCCAATGGCAAAAAATGGCTGCAATGTCTGCGACTCAAAAAACATAGGCTTGGAGAAGACTGCCTTGTCGTCCTGTCCACCCAACCATTCCTCTTTGGATAATATTGACACAAACGCAAAAAAACTTGATTATTTGCACTTAACCTTGTGAGGTGGGGTGAAAAAAACCCATGGCAAAACTGCTATTTTGGTGCTATGATTGACATTGTTCCAAACCTCATGCCATGAAGTAAAAAGCAAGGAAAATGTGCTGCGCTTGAACTTTTTGGGAGTTAGGTTGGAATGGGGTGTGGGCCGTGTCTGTGGTTGGGTCCCCGACGAGAGCAGGCTTGCCCTCGGGGTTAGAAAGCCCTGTCCTTTTTCACCCCTTTCGTCATTTCTCGAGACAATAGAGCCTGCTGGAACAAGGGGGTCCTTTGAGAAAGAAACAAGACGGGCTTGGAAAATAAACGCGTGCCCGTGCCAGAGCCATAGACTTGGTCTGAAAGGCGCGCCTCTCTAATCTGGGAGATGCTGAATGAATGAGGAGCCCCAGAGCCCCCCTGTGACAAACGTTATCTCTGCGTGGCATAGAGTGGTCGACCTATTCAGTCCCTTCTCACAGGCCATTGCAGAGATTATGTCACCCTAATCCTCCCCAGCAGTAATTCAGTGGAGGGGACTGGCAGGTGGTTCTGTGTGCAAGTAAAACAGCGACGTGAGGGGTGGTGGGAGAGAGTGCTTATTTTCTCCATGGTGACAAGGGTTTGGACGGCGTCACGTACTTAATACATGTATATGTGTGCGGATTCTCTTCTGAGAAAGTGAGTTTTTAGTGTCTCTGGGCTCTGGGATGTCTGTTTAGAGCCACGAACTGACTGGTGCCATCTCCCACTTACAGAATCGTTCATGTTTGCCCAGAAACTAATAAAAACACATACATTGTGCTTTTATCTAGCATTTGTCACCTCTTCGGTCACAGGGGAAGTGAGAAATTTATTTGGGAAGGCTATTTAATTGATTCCAGCGGAGTTATTGATTAGTTAAGAGCCTTCCGTTTATGCTTTTTAGCAAACAAAGCATTCCTTTTTAAAAACCTTTGTAACCTAAGGTTTGCTGATCGTCCTGCTACACTGTTTCATGGTGCAAGGGTAACGCTACTCGGGGCAGGTTTTATTTTTATTTTTTTACAAGTCGAAAAGGCCTTTCGGTTGTGACAAATTAGGTGACCGTGGTTTTGTTTGACTAAGGCTGAATTGGGTTTCATTTAAATATTGATGACGCTTGGACTGAGGTCATTCACAGGGCCACGATTCAATGGAAGGCAATTGAGGAGCTTTAATTTTCGGAATTTTGGAGAATTAATCTCTGGCTATTCAAGGACACAGAGCTGAGATGTCCAGAAAATAGACAGGATTAATTGATAACCTTAATTACTTTCTTGGGCAAAAAAAATAAAAACACGTCAGGAATTAAATATAGGGATCGACAAGCTCGTCCCGCGGTTTAAAAAGTGATCTTAAAGACTAAGCCCTCTGCTACATAAGTTCATGGTGCATTCAAGAACTTTATTCTACCTATTCACCCACTACGTGCAAACCCTCTGAGGGTGAACCATGCACAGTTGGAGCTAGCTAAAGGTTAGACATACATACAAAAAAGAGGGGAAACGTCATTTGGTTATTATTGAAGCCTCTGGTACCTTAATTTGCAGTGTGCATATTTAACAGAAATTACATGACTTGGGCCCATGGGAAATAATATTCACCCGTCGTCTTCCTGTGCGGTTGAGTGGGCAGATAACGGGCTGGGGTAAAAGATGGCACTGCGCTAAGGACGGTGTTAGCGGTGCGCTAGTAATTGTTATTCAATGGAGAACCATCAACCATGGCCACAGGGTCTGCCACTCATCTCATTAAAATCCTTCTTTTTTTTTCCCTTTGGTTTGTTCACTTTCAAGAGGACCACAGTTTTAAAGCAATCGGACTGCAGTTCACCAACACCGAGGGTTTCTTTTATCTTCGACGGCCCTGTTTCTCGCTCAGCGTGTTTTCTTGGAGAGCGGGAAACTTGAGACAAAACGGTGGAGCGCGGGGCCTGCGCTTTTCATGGGCGGAGAAACTGCCACACCAGTCATGAACCATTTAACCTGGGGAAAAATCGGACGGCGGGTCCTTTGAACCGGGATCCTCGGAGTGCTTCCTCCACGAGCTGACCAATCGGTGCGGTGCACGGGAGCTGCCGGGTAACAGATGAACACTGGAGAGGTTTGTAATGATGATTAGAGTCTGAAATTGGTTCGGATTTACAGTGTCACTCAGGAATGGGGGGAGAGGAAAAAGCAGTCTAAGCGGCCTAATGGATCCATCAACTCGTTTCGGCTGCTCAGCGGGCCGAGCAGGGTCACCAGCCTTCCGCTGGCAGCACAAAAGCACTTCAATTTTGTTAGGAAATGTATCAATTTAACTGACTTGAGCAGCACAGTGAAAACTTAATGAATCTGGACTCAATTTTCCGCCACGCTGCCTCCGTGAACTGCCGGAAACAATGTTGGTGGTGGAGGCATGAAGGCAGGCCTTGGCTCCGGCAACATCCACGCAGGCAAGCGCGTGTGTGTCTGTGTGTGTGGCGTCAGCCTCCTGTTATCTAGCGACAGCCCCGACACAAACCGCTGTCAGTCATCGAACAATGATGTCATTAAAGGTAAATTGGCCTCAATTTCAGCGGGACGATAGTGCTAATTGAGTGGCAAAATATAATATAGGGAGTCTGCGGCGATGGGGAGGATAGGGATAGATTAAATGGCCACACAATAGTGGGTGTCAGGCACGGCAGATGTTGCCTTCGATTGATAACTGCATTGACATATCTCTTGCTTGTCAGGCAGGGGCTTTAGGATAGACTCCCGGCAAACAGGACCAGATGGTTTTGCGTTGAGTCTGCATAAAGCAGTCGGAGAGCAACTGGTTTAAAGAAAAAAGAAAAGAAAAAAACCCAACAACTAACAGGTTTGACGCAGCCGGTAGAACCGGCTACTTTGTAAATAAAAGGAGTTAAAGTGCCTTATCGATCCTGCTGCCACGCACCGGCCCTAGTTACAGGGTAACTAACAACCCCCCCCCCCCACACACACACACACACACACACACACACAGACACAGAGGAGCTTTCAGCCTTATTGTGTCAGATGGTGAGAAGACAGGAAAACGGCTGCTAATTCCACCACACTCATGCAAATGCCAGCAGTTTGTTCAGGTAAACGTTCGCCACGATTTAAATGTTATATACTATGTATTTTTCATTTAAAAACAAAAAACAAAAAACAAATCCAAGCTTGTATGACAAGAAATCCATTAAAAAGTAATTATTTATGAACCTATAAGTCTTCACAAGTATACAAGAAGGCTATTCCCTCATTACCTGTGCAGATTAGTAAAACTGATTGTGCAATGCACACTGGGCATTGTAGTTGGTCACAGGTTCACACTTTATTTCACAGTGACAGATAATATAATGAAGCTCACATTATGTAAACAAAGGATATGAATTAACGTTTTTTTTTTCTCTTTTAATCTGCATCATCAGTCTCTTGTGCATGCATTGGGAAAGAACAAACCCAGTAATTTGAAGATTTATAAAGAAAAAAACTGACATCTTAACAAGGACCATGCTGTTATGTAGGATACCTAATGGATCGCACGCGTTTGTTGACATTGATCTTGTATACTGGGCAGAAGTTATGAATCAGTCCTGTTAGCATTGCAGGCTATTCCTTCTTGTGAGACTTGACTTTATGTAATCAGGTCAGACATGGTTGATGCTGGTGGACTCTTTGTGAAAGAAACCAGCATATTTCACAATGGGAAGAATAACAGCACAATGCTTGTTTACACCTGTTTTCTTTATTAGTCTTAGGCCGGGAAAAAAGCTTTGACAACCGGTAATTTCATTTAATAAAATTGTACTAAATATTGTTTTATTTTCTTTTTTTTTGTAAGTATCTTATTTCTTCTACTCATATAAACACGATTAGCAAGTTGCCGTGTGGTGCGTATATTTGTCTTTATATTTGTATAAAGAGTTGGGCCTGCAGAACCCTCTGACCCCCAGGGCCACTCACCTTCCTTGAACGGTGCCAGCGTTCACAACTTCAAGCCCATAGTAAATCGGTCTTGGATCAGTACTGTGAGGACTGCAATCACCCGAGCGAATGAATAGGCTCGAGCGCGTGTTTGTTTAGACTGCCGCACACCGGTTAACTGTTCAATAAAATCCCTGTCTTCCCTCCAAGCAGTACAGGAAGCACCGAACAGCGTTGTTGTCACAGAATGTTTGTTCCGATGTAACAGGGGGTAGGCAACCGCCCAGACACATTCCTGGCTTGTCTGGCTTCCCCGCCGTCTGCCGGCCAGGCCTTGTCTCCGCAGTGGGCGCTGAGGGTGCAGGGTTGTTGCGCCCGGTCCAGTTGATGTGCCAGAGCGCCTCTTCCCCCTTCTCCGTCCGAGGGCCACCCCTGCAGCGGACTCGGCTGCCCCTCGTATAGTGAGATGTAGGCGTGTTGTGTGCTGGCTCACATGCTGAAAAACCTTGTGGTGAAAAACCTTGGGGTGAAAAACCTCGTGGTGAAAAACCTTGTGGTGAAAAACCTCGTGGTGAAAAACCTTGTGGTGTAATGGCGGGTGTGAGGCCGGCCGAGCACATAGCGTGGTCCTCCCCACTTGACCCCATCATTACAGCGAGCTCTGATCTCATTTGGAGCTGCAGACTCCAGCGCCACTTCCATGTGTCAGACGTGTCCTCTTTGCGGCACAATCCTCTTCACATCAGGGCTAATCGGGGGAATTGAAAGAAACCAAATTTTCGTAGTGTATTCGAGAGTGCAGCAGTGTTCTTTTTCTTTTCCTCCCTTTTTGTAATCCTGCCGACCAAGAAAGCGTGCCCCTAGCCGTCTGAATAATCTATGGTAATTGCCCCGGAGGGCAAATGGAGTCTATTCATGTTTATTGTCGCACAGTGTGCCCTACCAGGGCAGGAGACAATGGGACAAAGTGGGCGCCCGGGCCCACATGTGACAATTCCCAAGATGCAGCAGGGCACTTTTGATGAGGGACAGAGTACATGTTTGTCTATTAAGATATGTTAATTTTTAATCCCTGACTCCTCTTTTGCGCCATTCATTTGTCACAAAAAAGGGATGTTAACAAAGCTATTACAGTGGCAAAAATCTCTCGGTGTTATGTTAGTGTGCTTTCTTTAAGGAAAATTAGTATTGTGCAAGGGGGGGTAGAGGGGTCATTTGACTGAGAAGAGGCAGCAGTGCTTTCGAGAGTAAACAAAAACAGACAGGCCGCTGTTTTGACCGGGTGACCCTGATGAAAGGGCATGTCTGTCGAAAGCTCGCTCAATGCTCCTGCATGTTCCCATCCTCCACATTGCACGTGGACCGCCGATCTCATACCTTAGCAGTTTGACGTAACTGTTTGATTTTAAACAAGAAACAGACTGGAGAAACACTGAAGAAAGTTCATATCACACCGCCACCAACATCCACAGAAGAAATATTCTTTGCGTGTCTTCTCGTGAGCCCATGCAGCTATCGACATGGCCTGCTCTCAGACCTGATACCCACCAGCGCCCTTTAAGGGATATATAGCTATTTATCATGTCTCTGTTACAGACGGGTACGCCTGCCAGGACGCTAAACGCGCACGCGAAGAGCAAATCGCCTTGATGGGGAATGACATGACAAGACAGAGAAGGCAGAAGGCAGCGGTTCACACCGAAGGCCTGGTAATATCCGTGCAACGCAGCACGCTCTCGCTCGCTGCGAGTGGCAAGGGCTGCCCTATTGATCTGGCCCGATATTGTCTCCGCTAAGCATGTTTGCTCTTTATTCACTCAGCTCTGAGGAAAGAAGAGCGACGGGGAAAAAGCACGGCAAAACACTCCCAAACACTCGTAAGACACGCGTGTGCAGGGCTGAGTTCATCATGCTATCTTAAAAACCCCTGTCTGGGAAAAAAAAAAAAAGTTTAAAGTTTTCTGCTGAAGCTGTCTGGGCAAAGTTTAATTGACTTCAAAGCGTTGACTGACAAAGAAGAGCATTTTTTAAAGGGGTCAAAACGTGCTACCATGTCTAAAGGCTCTGTGTGGCGTCCTGAAGCGGCAAAACCCATTCCTAGCAAAGAATGTGTTCCCCTTTAGAGTGTCTGTGTAGCTTGTGGTTTGCCTCATGAAGCATTGCTCCTCTTTGGAATCAAACCTCATATTGGTGCAGATTGCCTCGTTTAGCTTTATTTTGATTCACTTACTGGGGTCATAAGCTTGTTTCTAGAACAGACACAATATTGTGGAAAGCATGTCATCATTTTTCACATTCAAGTTTTGTAAAATAAAGTTTTGCATGGATTGATTTCCTGTTAAAGTTTTAAAAAAAAAATAATTAGCTTTACAAATACGTAAAGGGTTTCTCTCCCAAGATTCAACGATGAATTCTTGAGATGTCATTAGCTGCTTCTCCATTTTTCTGATTTTTCTTCAGGAATGATTAAGAATTAAGAACTGCAATTGTTATTGATTTGTGATATGGAAACTAGTTTTATGCATCCTACGGAAAAACTAAAAACGGTATTCTCTATTGCTCGAGAAGAGTTCTGGAACTATCTGCAATGCATTTTGTTCTCCCGTCTCTGGAACGCGGTTTCCGGTTCTCAGTGGCCTTCCTCAGGTATGTGCTAGTACATTTGATCAATAGTGATGTCATTAGTTGGTGAAAAAATCTTGACTTGGGGAAACTTGGTGCGGAATTGGTTAGACAAATGAAGACCAATTTAGCATAAACATTTCTAAACAATTAAGATCTCCTTTTTTGTGTATCACTCAGAGACATGTTTTGAAAAAAATCCGCCGAAGATAGGAAAGACAAAAATCGTTTTTTTTTTTGTTTATTTTCCCTAGGTGATCAGTGTAATTGAAGCAGTAGTGAGGGGTCTGGGGGGGGGGGGGGGGAAAAATTGTGACCACATGAAAAAAATATTTATAATGGAGGGGTTGTTGGACGGCGGGGGTCAGTAATAAATAAATGTTGGTGAAA
>JAOYSI010000001.1:1004155-1022999 GCA_025775065.1 Hiodon alosoides | reverse complement strand
CCCCCCCCCCGCCCCCCCCCCCCCCCCCCCCCCCCCCCCCCCCCCCCCAACCAATTGGACACCTTGAAATTAAATTTTATCATGCTTGGCTTTTTAGCAGCCGTGGTGCCTAATTCAAACATAGTTGGTAATGCCACATTCTTAAACCTCCACCACAAAATAAAAGAGAACTGCTCAGGTCTCTCCTTTCTCTCTCATTAATTCTTCCTTTATCTAATGTTTTTCTATACTGTTTCTGTTTTCCTTTGTTTTATTGAACTGCTGTTTAAAGCCAAGGTACTTATTACACATTTCAATCTCTGAAAAACGTGTTGTTCCATTCTTGGGACTGCTTGTATATGTCCACAGGGACTTTGAGGTGTGAAGGCTGGTTACTGGGAGGCCTGTAAGACAGAGTATTTAAATTCATTTGTCCAGTTACCTAAGGATGAGTTCTGCACAGCTACAGCCCCCGTAGCATAAGCCGTATTTACAGAATGGAAGGGTATTGTTTGTAAAACTTTTGCTCCTCTTTTTGCCATTGTGAGGAGAGGCATGTTTTTTTGCGAAAAAGGGAAAATAGCATTACTTTAGTGTGGATGTTGGAGCATCAGGGGTTATTCTGTATATTCAGAGGTAGTATTTAGCTTCCAACACTGTTTTTTTTTGATGGTCTGGTGAACAGAAGATTGTTGTGAGTTCTCTCTTCATTTCTACTTTTCTCGGTCAGTCCTATTTATTTAGGCATAAATAAGAATAAACACGCGGACAGGTTGGGAAGACATTAAGCCCCAGGACAGGAAAGTTAGACATCATTGACAGGGTCAAGGTTGTCGCTTTCTTTTCTCTTTCCCCTTGGTCCCTTAGGTGTTAGACTGTGAGACATTTAATCGAGGGAGTACCGCTTTCATATCTATAACAAAAATCAAATAATGCAAGATGATTTACTCCCCCTAGCAACCGGGGAGCATACCCTTAGCAACCAGCTTGGCCTCAGGCTGCGGTGTAATCAGCTCGAAAATATTTCAATTATTGTGTTGATTTTAGTGGATTTGAGAGGCGGTCGGTGCATTCAGCCCACGACCCGGAGAGGAAGATATTGATTTAAACAGGTGTCAGGGAGGAAAAGTGGAGTAAATTTAAATGGAATAGGATAGCAAAATCGTTGAGTGCCCATGTGACATTTGCCCGCTGTTGCCGAATGCATGTGACTCGCACAAACTGGAAATTTCACCTTGAAAAATGGGCCGGCGCGGCTCCCGCCCCCTCCCGTTGTCTTCCTCCCGAACAATCACGGTGTCAGAGAGATGTGTCAGGGCCCTTCAGCACTTTGATTGCTTTGGGAGTACCACGCAAATGCGACTGGGAAACGTTTAGGGACAAACAAAACTCTCACTGATGAGGAGAGAAAGGAAACATTTTTTTTTTGTTTAACGTGCGCTACTCCCAGAAGCGCGCAGCGTCTCGGCGAGCCTGCTGCGCCCAAATGCGCCGCATGCGTCAGGCGTACGAGCGTGGCGACATTGACAGTGGTCACTCACCCCGAGCATGTCGGGCCCTGTGCTTTACATTTAGTGGTCTAATAGCCCAGTAAGCCACCCTCGGTTTCCCAAAGACGTGTGCCTTCTTCGTGACCCAGTCTGTGGCAAGCTACCCCTAGTTAATGGCCTACACAACTGGTTCAATCTATGGTTTGAGCATAGCCGGAGAGCTCTCCAACTCTCAGTCATGTCCAGACTCATTCAATCACTCCATATCCTCCATAATTGGGGGAATCCAATATCATATACAGGGCAAGGGATGCAGCTAAACGGAACGGTACACATACTTTTTTTTCCTATTCCATTCAACCTGTTTAAAAATAATCCTTTTACAAAAAAAAGGTTTATTAGGTCTAAATTAACTCCCACATTTTTTTCAGTGGTGGCCCTCATTCGTTTTAATGGGAAAAATAATAACTCTGCTCCCCTTCATCAAATTTGCAGTGTTATATTTAGCATGCAAATTGATTTATTTTGCTGTCTCGCAAATGCAGATCATTTGAGGAAAGCTAATTTAGAGATTGCGAGAATCGGCTGTAATTAACGCAGTCGACATTCTACCAGAAGTCCCTCCGAAGTCCTCCCTCGGCCTCCTGCACGTTGTTCTCCCAGGTGTTGTTTCGAGATTGCGTCGCATCGCCAAGCTTATCTCCTGTGCACACCGATGCTGGTGGAAATTCTTCCCTCCTTGCCCGATTTGTCGCTTATTTGCATACAAAATTGCTAAAAAAGTTGGAGTCTCAACCTCTATTAACAGCTATTGGTTTCGCCGGTTGACACTCAGTTAATGACCGAGCGACCTGAAGTTTGTTCCACCTCTTGCTTTATTAAGAAGTAGTCCATATTTCCCATTTGCTTTCTATTGATGTCAGTAGACCCTTAGAAGAAGCAGGCCTGCTCAAATATATTTAGAAGAATTACGGGTATATTAATAACAAGAGTGCGACAAAGCCTTTTGTTTTATGTAGCCAGACGCTGAAGGTTTGACGGGAGCAGCATGCACTAAAGTATTTAAAGTGAAAGCAACGCTTTGTTTGCCAAGCTACTCCCCCCCAAAGTACATGTTACACTGCTCTCTGTACAGACAGTCATGCACATCCAGCACATTGCGTGATCACCTGGGTACCTTATACAGCGCTGGCATAAAAATGCTCAAAAAGGTAAAAAAAAAAAATACTGTAAGTGCTCAATGTGTCTTTGTTTGCAGTAACGTACAGAAGCAATTAAACGCATTCCTGTGCACGGCGGTGATCGCGTTGTTTATACCTTGCCTTTGTTGATATCTAAACGGCTCCGACGTTGTTCAGAGTGCAGTGGAGGGCGCGCGGCGCGCGGCACGTGGGCGTTGTTTGCATTCTAAAATCCGCGTGGGTGTCTGCTGATGACGATTCGACTCCGCAGCCCCTCCGATGCGTCCCTAGCTTCCTCGCCGGGAAACATGGTCCAATGACGTCGGACTGGGGATGATGCAGCCTTGTCTGCTGGGGACCTTGTCCAGCTGTGGTAGGGCCCAAATTTCAGGATCGGCGAAATTCAGAATGCCCATACGCGTATATGTGTGCGCCCATAGCTAGGGTTGACCTTGAAGTTTGAATACAATTTTGGGACATTCAGAAAATATTGGTGGTTGACGCGAATAGCGGTTTAAGTCTTGTGGCCGCGTGAACAAAATCCTTAAACGAAGTAATCAGCGTTGGTCAGAACATACAGCAGCCGTTATTATTTTGCCAAGATAGATTAATCCTTGAGGTTTGATGTACAGGCAATGGAAGATAAGATGGCTGTGTGAAATAGGAGCAATTGTGAAACTAAAGGCTCAAGAGCAGCTACAGGTAATGATGAAATAATACATGATACAATCAGTTCATATATGCATTTGAAACTGTGAGTAAAAACTGCCATTCGTTATCATACTTTTTTCATGCGGCGATTGGTTTAAATGCTCGATATCATTTGCAGCTTTGTTAGACGATCATGAAGGAAGTTATTAACACCCATCCCCTATCAATTTCCCCCTGAAGTGCTTATTAAAGATTTAAAATAAAATGACTAAAGCCACCCATGTTCTCCGTCTAATTCTGCACTTTCTGTGCACTTAGCTTGGTCGTTCCTCATTGTTTTACCTCACTTTAATTAGGCAGTAAATTATTCACAGCCAGGTGACGGGGGAAGCTGGTTTGGTGTGATGCAAACCTACCAGCTGGGCCTTGTGGAAAACTATCATTGTTTAGTTAATCTGTATTCTGTAAGTCAAAAAACGCATAGTTCTGAAGCGGAAAAACAAAGGGGAGACAGACATGGAAGTCGCAGCTGACAGCCAGATCACCAAGAACTTGTTGTTCTCTTATCAAGCGGAACAAGACGAGGTCAGATTAAAAGCGGATAGTGTTATTGGCCTTCGCTACGGCTGTCTGTGTGTGCGTGACGAGAGAGGTGCTCTCAGCCCCTCGCCGGGGCACAGACGCTAAATAAGGCCTCCACTTAACGTTAGGCCGAGCTTGTGTGTTTCCGTCGACTGTGAGCGGCATCACACATTTTGTTTTCTGCATCACATCCACTGCGAATGAATACATTTTTGGGCTATAATGGCTGATATTATATAACGGGGGGTCCTGAAATGTGTCCATCAGAAACGCGTGAGTGCATTATTGACATGCGCGTACTATTTTGTCTCCCATTCACGAGCTGCAGGGCATGTGGACCAGTAGAACACACGTCACACAGCACAACAGGACCGAAGGGCCGGGATCACGGCCCTCAGCTGAAGCTTATTTAAACTTGCCTGTTTTTAAAAGAAAGCACATATTTATGTGAGCCAAAATGCAGGCAACAGAGAGTGGGCCCACTGCCTCGCCGCTGTTTTATTTGACAAACAAGTCCCGGACAACTGGAATACATGAATGCTGATTAATCTTTGGCCGGGACAAAGAGCTGTTGACCAGCCGTTTTCTCTCTGCGTGCCATGTGCGTGAATGTGCAATCCCGTTCTGCCCCTATTCCACCAGACGTACTGTTTTTACAGCCTCGGATTTCAATTAAGTCAGGTTGTTGCCATTTACCGCCTTTATGCAATTGTTAGACAGAACACAAACTCAAATGCCATTTTAACAAATATTATGGGTGATGCAAACGGTCATGAGAGAATCTCATGCACCAAGTCTGTTGACATGTAACAAAAAGAGAATAAATAATTTTTTTTTTTTACAAATAAACACGCACACGCAAACATAAATTGTCTTTTCTCACCTCCCACCATTTGGCCGCCTTGTCCATTATGATTTAAACTGATATAAAGTCTAAGTGTCAGGTGTCACAATTTAATTGTTGTTTTTCATCTCTCTTCAGCCCCGGAGGGACACGTCTTGCCAGTCTGTGCCACACGGAGTGTCCCCGGCACTTGGGAGAAAACTGAGGAGCCCTTCCCCGAAATTGAGGACGCTCCACGTTCGCACCGCATCGTGCTTTAATCACGACCCTGGGAGACTAACTGCGGGTAGCGATGGTGGTCTTCAGCAAGCAGGGGGAAGGCAAGGGACAAATGAACCAATGTTCTGCATGTAGAGCACTGAAGGGGAGAGACTCCATGCACAATGAAAGACACCAGAGACGGGTTCGACAATACGCCCGTGCGAACGCGTTTGAATCTTAGGAGCACAGACCAACATTGAAAAAGTTGGTAGGTCGGTTCAGATGCAGGAAACGTTTATGCATAAATTCATGTATTCATTCCTTTCATTCTTTTTTTTTTTTTTTGGATTGAAGCAGAGAAAATTTTTAAATTTCCATCGGGTCCTCTCAACCATAAGAAAGCGGATTCAATCAACACACAGGGGTTGGTTTCAGAAGGAGAGAAAAGAGGGGAATAGAATGTTGGAATGTCTTCAGACTTCACAAATGGAGGTCTCAGCAGGACTCTAACCCAGAACACTCCGGCAAAGCGGACAAGGAGAGGCAAGACGAATGAACTCCCACAGCTTGCCCAGTCACCTGAACTCAATCCAATTGTGCCCATGAAATATCACGGAAAAAGTCACGAGCCGCAGAAAATAAAACACCGTCAGCAGCTGGCCGCGATCCTCGACCCTCACACAGACTCCCTCGCCGCCGCTTGTCCTGCGAGGGGGGCTGGGGGGGTGGCCGAGTCACAAATAATTCATTAATGGAAACAAATGTTTTCCAATGTTTGCTCTGTCAACACCATGGGCAGTGAGTGGCAGCTCGGTAGCCCAGTGTGATAGTTGGATTGTGCGTCGTGTTTGTTGAATAAACACACAGCTACAGTTTCCTGGGATCGCAGAGGGGGCCGTAAATTATTACAGTCAACATTTCCTGATTGGAAGCCGCGCCACTGTTGGTGCCCCCTGATCACTAGTTTTGGGGATTAACCCACGACTTCTGCGCAGAGGGCACCCGGAAAAAAAACTGGCGACCAGATGGGATTAGCGTGTGGAGCTGGAGGCTGGCTGAACAGAAATCATTAATGGGAAGCCATCTGAATACGACACGTTATTGGGGAGACATGCGAGGCCCGCCACTCTCTTACTTTTTCAGTGTTTCCCTCTCTGCGCGTTAATTTATTCGTAATTACGGACATCAAGATTAAATTTCATTCAAAACGTCTCGGATTCATAAAGCTTTTTTTATTTATTGCCGACTCCCAGGCACGGCAAGAACAACAGCAATGCAAAAGTAATGAGACGGTATCAGCGTTTGTGCCCTGAATTATGTGGCGTAGCTGCTGCAGCATTGTTCTGTAAGTTGAAACCCAGCAGTACAATGTCTATTTATGTTGCAGCAGCGAGACGGTATTAAAATTCCACCTGATAGCTGATTTACATATATTACTTTTAATTGAATTCATCTATGGGAGTTAACCTGCTGGAGAGAATCTCAATTTGCTCGCAGAAAAGTAATGTCCTATAGCAGCCCATATATCTGGCTTAAAAAGCTATAGGTGGCACTTTAATTATTTTCCCCCTGCTTTAATCTTTTATTTTGAAAGGCCGGGCTGTTTATCAATAGCGGGAAAATGAACGTAATGTTCCCTCCTCAGCTCTTCCTTGGGCCATCAATAATGTACTTGGGGAAAAAAAAGCGATCTGTTGTCATCCTGGTGCTGGCGATAGATATGGTTACACTTCAGAGGGGTAAATAGTATTGATTTTGTCCTGCTATCACCCCTAATTTCCTTCCAGCTCCGCTGCAACAGGATCCTTTATGACTAATCACACCCACTAACAAGGGTAGGGCAGGACTTTCTTATTTTAAGCGCTAGGCCCGAGGCGCTGAGATGTAGTCTGCCAGTATTGAAGTGTTTCTGGTCTGTTTGTTTTTCCCACTTTCTTTGCGCTAACGTGATCGATTGATTGGACCCACAGCCATGAGCGTGACGGTAGACATTTAAGGGACAATGCTGGGCTTTCACCGTGGATCCCATTTTCTAAGGCCGTTTTAAAAAGTCCGAACCCCATTACGCCACCTAATCTGTTTGGATTGCAGACACCATTATCTGGGGCAACTTAGGTAATAGACAGTTTCACAATTTACTCACTTTTAAAGTGCAACACTCGTAGCCTAATAAGCACCTTGCCTCAGCGCGCAATGGAAACGATGTACTTGGGATTTGAACTCGTAACATCGCCACCGCCAGTACAGTCCAATCATCAGTAGTCCACTCTGGCACCCCGAGTTGGAAATTAGGTTTCAGGGCCATATCCATGCGCATCATTTCAAATTAATGGGAATGCCATTGCATGGCAATCGTTCCGGGCAGTCTGGGGATTAAATTGGGAATAACGTGCGTGTAATAGGTCAGATGTAAGGAGGACAGGCCGCGGCCTTGTTTCCACTGTTAGCGGGGTGGCTCGTGTCGTGTGGATGGGGGCAAGGGCCAAGAGCTATCGACTTGAGCATTCAGAGGGCATGTAAGGAGCTTCACGCCAACCATTTTAATTGCAAACAGAAACTGCCTATTAGCTAGCACTGGAGCAAATGAAAGCTGAAGTAAGATTTGTGAAATGAAACATTGGGTCCTGTTTAATTTGGGTGATAAATTGCCAGCTCCAACCCATTTAAATCGTATGGACTTGTGCCAGGGGGTAACTCCGCCTTTAAAAAGATATTCCTGTTTAAATAAACTGCTGGATGAATATTTGCCAAAGTAATGTCATTCTTCGGAAGGCAGCATATGTTTCCTCCATAATGAAAAAAAGGGGCAAAAAGAAAAATGGGAAATGCGGTTGTTACATTTGCCTTGATTCTTGAGTTATATATCTTGTTCCTCTCCCATAATCGAAATTGAAGACAGAACATATAAGAGTCCCAAAATCTATTATGTATATCAGGACATTTGAATGCTTGTTTAGACCATCTGTTTGCCCTTATTTTACAGTCTAAGTGTATTTTGTGTATTTTGTGTATTTTGTGTGTTTAGTCTATTTAGTCTGTTTAGACTATAGTCTGTTCAGTCTATTCAGTATATAGTCTATAGTCGATTTAATCTATTTAGTCTATGACATTATTTTGTGAATTTACTTTGTGAGTTGTATGAACTAGTGACGTATGCCAAGATCCAAAGAGTGACTCCATCATACACTAGCTACATTGTTTATATATTAAAAAATGAATAAATAAATAAAAATAAAAAACCTGAATGTAACCTGGATATAATTAAGGATGTGCAATTCTCACTAACTTTCTGCCAACTTTTGGAAAAGGATTGATTTTGTTCTCTGGAACAACTACTACTTCAAAGAGCCAAAATCAACCTAGGCGGGGATCAATTTAAAACTTTGGCAGCCTGCTAATTGCACTTAGAACATGTATTTAATAGAGTGTTCTTTGTTTGACTGGAAGAAATAAGGTACTAACAAAGTAAACCAAACACAATTAAATACAATGTCACTAAATGCGATTAGTGGCCTGTCAAAGTTTTGGTCCGGGTCCTAGTGTCCCGGAAGGAGTGTGATGATGGAAACATGGACTGGATCTTTGATGTCCCACCGGTGTGAGGGTAAAGCATTTTCATTTCAATGCTGGGAGAAAGTTGTTGGCAGCTATAGAAACACGTTGTATTTATTTTAAAATCCAGATCTAAAACTTAAATCAATACAGTGTTGATTATAACTTGGCAATATGAACTATACCAACATTGTACGTATGCCCACATTTAAAAATAATTATAATTTATTCCTTAGTAATTATATATATGTTTACGTGTTTTAAAAAATATATTACATCTATTTTAAAAATGTCATTCCTTTAAGGAATGTAAATTAAATCTCAACGTAAAAAAAATATATATAAAAATAAAAATATAAAAATGAAATATTTAAATGGCTTTTGACATTTTTTACTTTGAATCTATGAGAAATACCTGATTGATCATAACTATGGGGGGGGGGGGGGAATTTGCGCTTGAAAATATCTATGATGTATTTCACATTTGACCCCCCAGCGTGCAGAAGCAGGAGACGCCACACTTCTGTCAGTGTGTGTTTTCTCTGTAAAACAGGGAATTATATGGAACGAGCTGAACTTTTCCTCTATAAAACCGGTGAGGCAGCGCCAAGGCTCGTAGGAACTGGATGGCTGTGAGATGCCTGAAAGCCAGTTTAATACTTTATTAAACAATGCGGGACTGAGGAAACCTGTTTCACCCCAGGAATTCTCTTTACTCATTTTATTTTTCACTGCATGGTCTGTAATAACATTTATGGCATGCCTTTTTTATTATTGTTTATTTTGTAAATGTTTAGTGAAATGGGACTCAAAAATGTATTTCCCGCTTTTCAATGATTGTACTGGGGAAGACAAAAGTGTATGAAAGAATATTATGATAGAAATCTGTGAAGCCAAACAATGTAGTATATGAGAACCTCCTTTTTGGAATCCTTTTAAATACTTCATGGACAGCACATTCACTGTTATACATTTTACTATTGTAATGGGAAACGTGGTCATGGTTTGTAGTGAATGTGTTTTATTATTATTATTATTATTATTATCATTATTATTATTATTATTATTATTATTCTTTTTTTCTTCTTTTCTCACTCTTTGTGTGAACCACAGCCTATTACCGGCCCTCCAGAGTTTCCACTGTCAGGTGAGAGAACTATTGGCTGAGGTAAATTGGGCAGGTGTTATATTTTCTGCTCGAAAGATTTATTGATGTGGGCCTCTAGCATTGAGTTGTCTCTCACCATGCCTCCAACAACTTAGCCAAGCCCCCCCGTCTCTATTTAATAGATCATGATAAATTACTCAAGCAAGAAAATCAAACGAACAGAACTACCACAAGCTCAGAGACCTCAGCAAAACTTCACTCAAAGAGCTACAGTGTCTGAATTCCATTGTTACAACTGAAGAACCCCAATTGGGGTCTGATTCGAATTAAACTATCCCCTTAACTCTATTATCTCTGCATTAATGAGGCCACTTCAGAATACAGTGTGCAGTACCACCAATGCTATCCTATTTCATTTATTGGGGAGTTGGTGGGCTGCATTCTGGTCCAAGGATAGTTTCACTAGTTTTTTAAGTCTTTTTAAAAGGTGTCGGAGAAATCAGATGTCCCTCTAACCTGTTACCATACTCTAAATGAAAAAGCTTGACAAACACATTTTGTTATTATTATTATTCTTGTCAAGTGACTTTTATTTAAAAAAATAAAAATACATTTATTTAATTTAATAAGTGGCCATCTCAATCATCAAATCACTATAACCAGATCTGAAGCAGTCAGGAAAATTCTGTCTGCAGGAATAGTCAAAAATCCCCTGTCAGAAAGGCCAAAAGGCCATAAAACGCTACTGGAAGAATCTTGTTTAATCCAGTTTAATGAAAAAAGGTGTACACAAAAGTGTTTGTTTGTTGCTTTTTAGTAAGGGTTAAGAGTAAACATGGCTAGCTCTGTATCCCCACTCCACCACTGAGTGCCTGGTTAGATCTATATGCACCAGGAGTGGCTACTGATACCCTTCTGAGACCATACGCCGTACACAGCAGTGACACCACTCTGCCAAAGTCGATTTTTTTAAAGGTGCCCAAACATTGAGAGATTAACTGCTGATGCCCAGAAAAGGCCGTTACTAGGTAACTGGCATGTGCAGATATGGGTTGTGGGAACCAGCCGTGCGGTCCCAGAATAAATAATTAGAGGACGGGCTGGATGAAGAGATGTTATTATTTACGCCAGATTAAGGTGCTGAGCAATGGTGAAGTTCTCCGCTCGACTGGGAACCGGTGTCAATTTTTTTTTATTCTCACCGTTCATTTTAATAATCTCCTCACGCATTGAACTGCGCGGTTAGTCGGTTATTGCAAGCGATATATTTTAAGTGATTTTTTTGCTCGGTGTCCTAGCGCTATGGAGGCTTTTTAAACCCAATAAACTGGTTGTTTCTGGAAAGCAGCAATAATAATAGTAGCAATAACACCAGCGATGATGTGTTTATGACTGCACCCCCACCCCTGATCTGTTCATCATTATTATCACTGATCTGTCCAGCGCCCGCCTGAGATCTGGAGTACTTTGGACTTCATATTCCTCTGCCTTGGCAATATAACAAAACAGAATCCTTTATTCTTTGTAAATATAGGCAGGGTCAAGCGTGCAAGTATAAATATTTAAAGAAAACAACGGGATAACAGTGTTGTCAACCCTGTCTCCGAAGAACCAAAGTCTTGAGCGTGATTATCCGTCATTCCAGAGCCGTCACTAAACCCACCGCTATGCACATGCTCAGCGGACTGTCTAATTCAGAATGGCTTTATAGAGTTTGCTGGATATTTACTGAAGCAATTTGCGGGGAGCACCCTGCCCAAGAGTATATCAGCAGTACTCTTCGTGTGGAGAACAGAGAAGAGGGCCTTTGGATGAACATGGGGACGTATGAGCTGGATAGCAGACCATGTAGGGAAGTAATAAATGAATGTTATGTTCGTATTAAGGCTGAATTTTAGTTTATGGTCTGTAAAAAAGTGAAATCCCACCGTGCGTAAACAATAGGAGTGCATGATCTATGGATGTTCTATTAACTGCGTAATAACAGCAGCAATAAAGAAGCCCTGAACCGCTATCGGAGACACACAAAAATGCTGTTGCTTTATATTAATTATGTAATAACATCTCCCGCTGGCTGCTATAAAACATAAAACTGACTAATTAATTATTCACAAATATTAAATTAGAGACTGCCTTGCTATACACACAAATTTGTAACAACAAAATGTAAATATTACTAATGCACAGGTTGCGTTATTCACACTAATCAGTTATGAGAACTAAGTACCTATTGCTTTGAGTGAGCCTAAACTGAAAATGTTTTATTTTACTTTAAATCAGTCCAAGAAACACAGTTTTGCTAAACTGTCCCTGTGTTGCTAGCTACACAGAGAGATATAATTTAAAACAGAAATCTGACACCATATTACACAGTACAAAGAATACAGATGCAGACTGGTTTGGGGTTAAAGTAAATGTTTATTATGGCATTTGATGGGAAGAACTCTGTCCGCGCTCCCCTACAAACAGTGGAGGCTTATTTCTGATAATCTATTATGTACACATTCATTGATATTTTCAATACAGGGCCTCTCTCTGCTCTCTACTCACCCTGCTCTGCATGAATTTAAATACAACACAAAACAGATGATGCCCGGGCAGCATTATTCAGTACAACTGTAGCTCTAAAAATGTATCTGAATCCTTCAGAGAAGTTATCCACGTTGCAGGAAGAGATACAATAAAATATGTTTTTAAACGGTTTCAAAGAACATTCTGAGAATGTCCGGTCTCAGAAAGCATCTTTCAGGCTTAATTGACACAGCTTTTGTTGAGCAAAGTGCTGGACGCTTTCTGAATTTCCTCTTGTAGTGTCTGTTGAAGGACCCTCTTTATAGCCAGAAACTTCTTTATGTTGCACAGGAGGATACCGGCCAATGCAACATAGTGTGTATGATCATATGTAATCCCTCTTTAAACAAAGGAAGGATAATGCAGATTTAGGTTTTAAATATCACCTCATTTGCTGTAGGTTAAGTACACCCCGTGGATATTTAATTCAGGTCCTGTCTATGTTGGCCTCGGTCCAAATCAATGACAACATTCCCTCCATTAAATTCCTAAAACGGACTAAACCGTTGGTGCCCCCACTTATGACCTTTGTCGTGCCAAAAATTTAAATAATTATCATGTCCAATTACCCTCAAAGTTTCCTTTTAAAAATAAATATACCAAAAGTATTTCCAATATCATGTGTTACTGAAGTTTAATTTTATTTAGTGTTTATCTAGCTTTTTAAGTTTTAACTAACTAATGCATTTGCTCACATGCAAGTAAAGCATGGTTTCTTCGATTTAGTTGGGCATGTTTTTACTAAATCCCATACTGGTGTAACCATTGTGCCACCAAACCTGTCCAGGTCCTAGAAATGCAGAGGTATGATCTACCTACGAACTGGATTAACCTATGAATTTCTAATCCAAATTATTATTTCATGTAAACAATTACGATTCCAAGTGGATTGAAAACCTGCAGACACTGCAGCTCTCAAGATTGTCTGCTGGCCACCTGTGTACTAGACATTAGGATAGCACACACTCTCTGTATTTCTAATGTGAAGAGTTTCTGAAATAATTAATTAAGAGCATAAAGAAAATATTGATCCGTGGTGGCTAACAATCCATTAAGAATTTTACAATGACAAGCTGATCATAATGTAAGGTGAACTGTATAGTCACATGTATATATTTTTGTATATAAGAATATGGTTGTCTTAATTAAGATGAACGCATGGTAGTACTTACGATAGTATACATCTCTATGGTGTCTGTTGTTATACAGACACCATAGACAACAGAAGTGAACCCATCTACGTGAATTTCCACAAGCCCACAGTGTTGCAGACGGTAGTCTGAGATGGCTTACACAGAGCAAGCAGGAAGCACTGTAAACAAACCTCAAAACAGAATTCTTTCATGTAAAACGTAACTATCTTTTTGCATTAATCATCAACCAGCGGCTGTTCCAGTAAAGTTATCCCACCTGCATGAAGGTGTGTCCCAACAGCCCAACTAAATAATTACCACCGGAGTTCAAATACGTTTTAGCAGTCTGAAGGACGTTTCAAAGCTTGTGTGCCTCTTACTTTCCAAATCTGTTCTTTCAAGCCACCCTCTCAGAATCAGAACATGGAAATTCGATGTTAACAAGCTGTAGAAAAAGTTAATAAATTGACCCATAAAGGCTATAGAGATCGAAAATGAGTAGATTAATATCCATCCCTCTGAAAATCGCGGTGGAAATGTACCGTAAACGACATTCTGAGTGAAACATCAAAACCATCTCGCCCAAATGTGTCTTTACTTATGTGAGTGAGCATTAGCATAGATAGTGACATTTCATTTCAGATTATGTGTGTGTGGTGGAGCGCGTTTCCAAACCACTGTGCTTAGATTAAATACGGCGATGATAAGCTCTTGTACTGAGCAAAGCTTGCAAAATGCTTGGGTGGGGCATCTTCATCTTTGAAATATCTGTAGTAATTTAAAGCAATCGGCGGGCTGACAGTCCCAAATAGATTTAGACAGTGGTGCCTTTACATCTGGAAACACCATTCAAGTCAGCTCATCTCAGGACGTTTTCACACTTCACGATTCATTAACCTGGGGGCCTCAGACTGCTCGGGAAGTGGGGACAGGAAAAAGCCTGTTTACACACTATTTTCTAAATCATTATCAGGTGGTTAGAAGCCAATGTGGAAAATAAACAGGGGTAATAAATGTGCAGGGTTTAAGCCATGGAGGGAATTTGACAATTCTCTGGGTTTTTCTTTTCTTTTTTCTTTTTTTTTTTATAGCAGAAAAGTGAAGTTGTTATTTTGTTGATAAACCTCCATTCCTCCACCTAAGCTCTGGTTTAAAACATTTACATAGCGTGCATTCTCCAAGTCCATCAATTAAAGGTTTACTTATTACCCTTTGACAGCTGACCATCGCTGTGCCGTATTTAATGATACACGTATTTTCACACATATTTACTACATATTATACACATATTTTCTCCTTCAGAATTTCAATGGCAAAGAATGGTAGCAGTCCATAACCGAAACGTGCTGTTGATGTACCTCAACACTTGAAAGCTATTGTTATACTTGTTTGTGAATTTTCTTGGGAAACAACCAGGTACCTAACAAGCGATTTGAAAATTCTTACTGGCACCTTGTTTTGTTTTTTAATTTTTCATCCTTTTTTTGGAATGGCCTATTAATTTGTCTTTTCTCCCCATTTTGGAATTGCCAATTATGCTAATGCGACTTGGCTTGTCGCTACAAATACGTCAGATAACAAATTGTTACCCCTCGGCATACACAGATCTCTTCTGCTGCAATCACCTTTGAGCCACCCGTCTCTTTTACACACTGCAGGCTGCTCAAGAGAGGTTCGGTTGGAGGATAAGCACCTCCCTCTTGGCATCACTGCCAGCCTGGAGGTGCCCGGGAAGCTGACAGGAGAAACTGGTTAGGGATGAGCCATTGGAAGCCCTGCTGATTCCCACCCACCCCGGCCAAGACAGCATTCTGCCAATTATACCCCGCCGCTTAGCTCTTCCCGTCCCGATCGGCGAATGTGATCTGCATTCGAACCTGCAAAATCTGCACTCGTGAAAATGCCTTTACTGACCGGGCACCTCAGTAGGCACTGAAATTGAAGTTGTTTATGAATCACAACTTATGTTGTGGTAGACACCTAATATTCAATAACACTGTGGTGTGTTTAATTATTTCTTGATTTTATTTAGTTTGGAAAGATAGTAAACCTTAATGGATGGAATTTGGTAAAGGCTAAAAGAGTACCATGCAACCATGTTAGCCTCCTTTAGAAACTACATAGAAAAGTCACCTATGATTTGATAAACTCAGTGTAGAGAAGCAACCAGTAACACATGGTTTCACCTATGCTGGCTCAGTGAGATTCTAGTGCAAATAGACAATTATAGTACGACTGGTTAGCCCATACCAATCGCAGTATGATCATAAAGAAACATTTAGATGGACCTGACCCTATCTGTAAGCTATTTTTAAAGTAAGGGCAGTCTCTGCCTGAGTTTCGTAAAAATTTTAATTGAATATCAAATAAATCATTGAAGGTCATAATCTATTATTATTGGTGTTGTTGTTGCTGTTGTGGTCATTGTATTATTATTATTATTATTATTATTATTATTATTATTATTATTATTGGTGTTGTTGTTGTTGTTGTTGTTGTTGTTATTATTATTATTTACAGATTTCCAACAGAGATATTTGTACGTCTGGAATTTTATTTTTTTATTTTTTTGTACATGTCACTGAGGTCTAAAATGGTTTGGGTCGTAATCTAATCCCTATGAACAAATAGAAGGAAATACTAATTATTTTAAGACAGTGAATATATGTGATCCCTCTTTGCACATTATTATCCTTTTTTTTTTTTCTTTCACATTAAAAGATTTCCGAAGATTTATCAATGATGAAGATGAACTAAGGGATGTATTCTTCCCCCTGTGGTCAGTCTCCCTTCAGTTGTTGAAAAAAAAAAAAACGTAATGAAACACTTTTCATAAGGTGATAATTAGTGGGGAAGCGCACGGCAGACAGTGGCTGTTAGATATTTAATAACCACAATGAACAAGGCCAGATCCAGGAGGGTGGCCAGTGAGGGGTTAACAGGGCAAGATATGCAGTGCAGACTTATACAGTTAGTTTCAGGGCTTGTTATAGAAGCCTTCTGATAAAATCCTTTAAAGGAGCTGTAGTTTTATAACAGCAGATTTTCCAATAGGCTAAGTCGTGGTTTAATTGCTGTTTTGTTTTTTGTTTTAATACGTGTTATTTAATAATTTGTTTGTTTGTTTTTTGTATGTTTGTAATTGGTTTGGAATACTTAAAAAGAAGAGAAAGCAATACAATTTAAGTGAGGGCCGATTGCAGCACATTTTTACTGTATCCAGGTTCTCCACCTTTAGTTATGGGATGTAGGTCTGAATGTTTTTTATTGGATAGGGCAGATATCATACAAAATTCTGCAACTGCCCCAATTCGCCATTATGTCAGTTGATTTATTTTTTTTTTACCATATAATTTATCACATTTATAATATGCACCTTTGCCCTGCCGAAGTCACATTGAACCATTCTGGAGTTTGTAACAAAGCAGAAAGGCAGAAAAACAGAGCTCATGAGATCATTGATAATCATTGAAGGTGCCCGAATAGGCTTTGCGCGTGTTCTTAATAGAATTTGTAATCCTCAAAACAAGGATCCCACCGAAACTGTTAAGTTATGTATTAAATAATATATATTTAAAAAGTGAATTTTTTAGGCGCCTGTAGTAATTATGGAATCCCACAGGAATGTTATTTACATTTTAATTGACATATATTTGTTAACTTTTTTTAGAACGAGTTTGCGGAGTCGGAAATTGAAGTAGCCTAAATAGGCCTACGTTTCAACAATTTCAATCAAAACAAAGCGGCATTACATCGGACCACATATAACAGGCATTGCGCGACTCACGAGGAAACTGCATCCAATGTTGAAGGGTTTATTTGCTTCAATTAGGCCTGTATTTTGTCTGCGTTTAATGTTCATGTGAGTTCCCCCATTTTTCTTTCCTCTGACATTTGATACTTTACATTAAACCTCCATCGTAGTAATCTATTAGTCCTTTAGTTATTATTTATCTATTCTTTAACAAAAACGCGCGTTTGTTTAATTTATGATCATATATTGTTTTATCGTTTAATAAGCACCCCTTCGTTGTCTGCTTGAGATGAAAGCGTTGTGAACGGATATATTCACATCATTATAATTGTTGACTCGATCTCTATATGTTATTTCATTTTTGTTGAGTAACTAAATAAAGGGTTGAATGTTTAATGCAGGACTTGTGATAACCAAAGAACATTGCCACGTCTATCTCGCGCTTGAAAATGTACTTGACATTTGGCTTCCCTCCTGCAGCAACACTGAAACGCATTCCAGGATTATGTAATATCATATAAGTATTGATGTGCAGGCCGAATCTTATCTTCATCGTGCAAACCTGAGATATAAGTATAATTGACAAATGCTTTGTTGTACTGTCAATTGCTAAATTGATTTTAATTCACTTGGATTCTTAAAGACCTTATGTCGACTTCCAAAATGGATTTACTACTTTATATTATTTTGGGACCGCATTACTTTTGTCCCACATTACTTTTGGCCTGTAATACAAAAATAAAAGAAATATAATACATTACAGATTAATATAATTAAGTGGTATAACAACTTTTGCAGACGCATATATAGTTTTTAATACATCCGCAATAAATATCCTTATTTCTTACTAGGTACTGACTTGCATATGATTTGCACTCTGATCTCCGAATTGATTTAACACTTCAGGATGGAGCCGCTCTCATTTTTTCACGCTCATTTCAAGGTGCTGAAATAATATCCTCTCATTAGGAGGCCGCGAAGCTTGGCTAATTTATCCAAACTGTCAAGGTCTTGTACAACCCCGGGTTAAAAATAAATCAGAGAAAAAGCAACACTTCCCCAAACCCAATATCTCCCCCAGCCCGGACAAACTAACTACCCTAGGTTAACTGATTTCGTAGAAGAAAAACTATTTTTGGTATATCCAATGTTTCAATTTAGTACATGCATTTTCCTCTTATTACCGAAATCATTCAGGCGCATTAGCATCAAGTCTCAAGCTTTAGCACCTTTAGCAACTATTTCAACTTTTTTTCTTTAGAAGGCGGTGCACGCGATGGTTTTAGAATAATGGATTACTTTGATATGAGGTCCACAATCAAACTACCTTGTTTCTGTCTTTAAGTCTTCGGAAATTTACTTTTTTAGTTCCTTGGCTGAATACCAAGTCCACTGGTCGCAGAATTAATAGAAAACGATGTGCAAATTGTGAAAAGTGAAAATTCCTCAAAAATAATTATTCAACGATCATAACAAACATCATGCCAGTAGTAATCCGGAGTTGACAATACAATAATATACATTCTTGTAGTTCTGCCTGTTATATGTGAATGTTTAATATGTAAAAATAACCACATCGTAGTCGCAATGTACCAGTAGGCTACTGGATTAATTTACCAGCCAAAGCCAGTATCTTCCCTCATAACTTAATTCATTTGTTTTATTTCAAGCCAAAATAAAACGTGTTTTAGTAAAAAAAAAAAAAAAAAAAAAAAAAAAAAAAAATAACACAGTTCCTTATTTGTGTTTTTGTGGGTTACGATTTTGTTTGGGTTTAAAGTGCCGAAATAAGGGGAAA
>JAOYSI010000001.1:977306-992139 GCA_025775065.1 Hiodon alosoides | reverse complement strand
CCCCCCCCCCCCCCCCCCCCCCCCCCCCCCCCCCCCCCCCCCCCCCCCCCCCCCCCCCCCCCCCCCCCCCCATGATAAGAACTACATCACAACTAAACGGAGGTTTTGGATACCTGATTGATGTCCCCTTAAATACTAAACCGGAAGATAAAAGATTATATTTCTTACTTCTTTCTCACTTTTTAAATAATAATAGCCCCCCCCCCCCCAAAAAAAAAAAAAATTAAATAAAAAATTTGATAAAATTAGATAAAAAATACATGTCAACATTTTAAGAAGAAATGCTTTACTCGTTGAACCTTTAAGGTTATGTTTTCCAATTACAAAGTTACACTGGGCATCAAATAGACTGATCCAATAATAGGGAATTCATCACCAACCCTTCCCGAGCTGTCACATTGAATTTAAAACTACAACCCTCTTCATCTCCTCGCCATGCCCTAAAATTCAACACATTTTTTTAAAGATGCTATGGAAATATGAAAGAGATCTTTAATTTCACATCTTTCTGTCGGTGTTAACGACAGAAATATATTTATTAATTAACAACACATGACCTCGCCTAAGAAAGAGAGACTTTATATCCCAAAGTCCTCCAAACATAAAATTACTGAATACGGCCATTAGATATAGGCCTATTTAAAAAAAACATTAATGGTGAATTTTCGAAACTTTGTCTTTTGTCAGAGAAGAAAGAACGAAGTTATTTCCAAAAGTAAATATATAAAATACAAGTAAGCATATATTCCGAAAATAATGTTTTAGGTTTTAATAAATCTATGCAAAGTTGCATTTATTCTGTTGATTGCATGTAGGCTGGTGGACAGTATTTTACCAAATATTCCATTCAAACATTTTAACAAACATTTCGATAGCATGCAATATGCAGACAATTTATTGCCCGAAAATGTAAATAAAATTATTATCTATTTAGATTGTTGGAAAATGTACGAAACAGATATGTATCTATCAATTTCTCAGTAAAAACAAACGATATTAACAGTTATGGGGTACTGTGTAGTTACAGTAAACCCCAATTAGATTTATTTGTGAATAAAATTGGTAACGCACTATATAAAAAACGGAATAAAATTAAGATAAATAATGCCGAACATTTAGAGTACGTAGAGAACATCTTTAAAAAAATTAGATTGGCTATAAAGGCTGCCGTTTTATTCATAATTTAATAGTATTCATCTTTATAAATACTCAGTGTAAACTGCCTGTGTCCATTGGACCAAACGTTGCCTGTAGCGGTAACCGTTTCATTTTGCGTTAGATTTCTGGAGAGGAATGTATGGGAAACGTGTTTCTGAATTTTGAATGGTAATCAATCCAGTCTGTATAAGTACAGGCTTTCTCTCTCCCCTCCATTACTGAGAATTAATTCGACTTTATTTATCCCATTTCTGGAGCTGACAGAATGTTAATTTGAGTTGAAATTTCTCTCGCCTCTCACTCTCTGACCCCTGGCACCCGGATTGGCGTGTTGTAATAACCTGAATCTTTCAACAGAAGCCCTGATAATTGTTACCTTATTAGCATGCAAATTGTTTAATTAATATTATTATGAAGAAGCATATAATCCGTTTGTCACTTGACCTCAAGTCCACATAGCAACCAGCTTTCTGAATTTCAATGTGTACATTTGAATCAACTCCTTTTAATGTTTTAGGATCCTTGTCTGGCTTTTAAAAAAAGCTCTTCCTATATGAGTGCTGTCCTGAATGGTAAGAGTAATCGTTTGATGCCGCTTTTTTCTCATTCTATAAAAAAAAAATATATATGGAAATCGGGGTTATTTATTTATTTAATGTTTTATTTATTTATTTATTTGAACATCCAAATTCAGTAATTGCCTCCCTGTCATTTGCTTATAAAAGCAGTTTCTTTAAAGGCCCCCCTCCAGTTCTGAGCGCTGTTCCAACCAAACATTCGCGGCTCAATGAAAAGCAGCCCTTGACACGCAGTCCTGGGAGACATTGCATTTAAATCCGTTTTTCTACAGCCGAGTGACATTGTCAGATGCTAGCTTTAATTAACTTGATAATAAGACGTACACGACTCGCATTCAGGGCCGTAGTTCGCCTCGCCTTGTTTCCCTTTTTATCTGAATTCTAGGGTTTTATCTTCAAAAGCATTTGCTGGCCTTTTTAGTGGCGAATTGGAAATAAGTTAGAAATGTAATTTGCAGAATATACAAGGAGTACAAGTAACAACAAATAAATAAATATCATACAAATGCATGGACACATTCAGGAGCACATATAGGAATTATTGTAATCGCATTAGTGTGGTTTGTGTAAAACGCGCAATAATCCTTAAAGATAGTACCATATAACAGTAATTGTAAAAAGCAATATAATTATAATAATTATTAAGTTTTGGAACTTAAAAATAGTCCTTTTCAGTGCAAACTTTCATTAAAACAAATAAACACTATATGGTTAAATAATGATAGGTCAATACCCAGATGTGTAGGGAATTATGTGACTTGTTAGAAAGAATATGTCTTTGTCATTTTAAACCACTAGACCTGCCATTGGACTTCTTGGACATGTATGCACATCCACACAGACATAGAAACATCCCTAAAAGTACAAATCCATTGCAAGTCTAAGTGTCAATCGCTGAAACATAAATTTAGTAATGAGGGACGATTTAAAGATGGAGTGATCTAAATGTATCATGCATTCTTTGTCATGACTAATAAACCTAGCACAAGAGTTTCCAAAACATAGCGAGGTAACAGGATTAAATTGTAATGACTGATATTCGTTAATTAAATATATGTGATGGTTGAAAAGGACTGGGAGATCTACAAACATCCCAACGACTAACTTGTGGAGCCCATAAAGTTAGCCATCTGCTTGTTATAAACATATCTGTTGTTTTCTCTCAGATACCCCTGTGGATTGAGCTCCCTCCAGCCTGTGAAGATATGATGCTGTATATAACTCTTGCCACTAGGCCCAACTGAACCATCTTTGGTTTGAGAGAGACTTTGTTAATTAGTAGTTAACTGAGGCATTTGACTTATTTCTATATTCCAGTCTACATTTGCATGAATATGTCAGTGTTGTGCTCCAGTAAAACTGCTAATTAAGTCTACCCATGATTGTACTAGCAAGCTGTGCAGGGCCAGATCACTGTATCCAGTATGCAGAAGGCGTCCAAATGATTTCTCATTCAGGCAATATCTGGTTGACAGCAGCGCTGGTGTTGCAATCTAACCAGGATTACCGGTTGCTATATGTATTTAAATTCTGAAGGTGCTGAACTTTTATCCTGTAAACTGCTGTAAAATTGTTTGCCATAGCTTGCATGATTGAGTAAATGAGTTGACAATGTAAATATGGAATGCTTTTATTGTTAAAATACTTTTTTCTCAGCCAGAGAAAGCAATGGATATTATATATATTTATACAATTTGTGGTCATAGGTGAAGCATGTGTGTTTACCATACTGATTGAGTCGGTTGCTTTTGCTGAGCGCATCAAAAATATGCAGAATTATTAAATAGACACCCCCCCTGTAATTTATTAACTGAAATAATAGGATACAGTACCATAATTAAGTTGAATAATACTGTATATTTTAGTGTTCTTCTACATTTACTAAACTATAGACATAGGGATACCCAACTCCTTGGAGGCCGCGGCAGAAGGTATGTTAGATATAACTTTATATATCATAAAGATTTACACCCGGAACATCGGTTAATGTTCAGTTACACAATTGAGGGTATGTGGAATGGAAGTCATCCAAAACTTACAGCCCTAGAGAATTGTACTAGCTCACCACCACACACTCCTGTAAAAAATATGTAACAGACTGTTATGTTCAACTGTAACTTTAAGGCATTTGTTTTGTTAACTCCAGTCAGGTTTCCAATTGTGTCTACGGCGTATGAATAGAAAAAATAGCAAGAATTCAACTGGAACCTGCAGCTGATGCTTTGGAATGAACTTTGGCCTTTAGGACAAAACTTCCCTCTTACTAACCTGGCCTAAATAGAGCAGCCTAATATATTCATACCTACAGTGGCATCATTGTCTGTATCTATGGGTGTCAGTATCTGTTGCTTGATATTTCCAGCGGGCATTTTTTTAAATTAAACTCATTACATTACAGCTCAGGCCAGTAACAGAGTATAACAGCAGGTGTTCAAATCCATCACCCCTTCCAAACAAACTAATAAAACCGCCCAGCCAACGCTGATGTCAATATTACTTTAAATTACATAAAATCACATTTATTTTTAATTAGCAAATTAATAGGCGGCTGTTGAGGGTTTTAATTACTCAATTAACTTCACGCAAGTTAATTTTTAACTATCTAAATTAAGTTGCACATTAGTCGATTTGCTGATAATTACAGAATTAAATCTAAATTAATTGTTGGGGTGATTTGATCCACTGCTGTACTAGATGCGATTCCAATTAAAGAGTGGAGAGATTTTTGTTGATGGTTTAAACAAGCGAAGCCTTTGATTTGATTTTATAGTGGAACTATTCCACTAAATTCCTTCTGATCCTGAAAATTCTCTCTCCTTCTTAATCCCAACAATTAAAACTTTCCTACATCTAATTATCTGTAATTGTGCTGCTGTCAAAGTAGAAAGAACTGAAAGCGATTGATTTGGAGTTTTAATTCACTTCATTTCTGATAGAAAGAAAAAGTAATTCCCTTCAAATTACCTTATTCAGTTCTGACATCCTAATGCCCTTCAAAATCTTTTTCTTGGCCACATTTACAAAAAAAAAAAAAAAAAACCGAATCTAAAATGAGTACGGCCTTTTAATAATAATAACCAAACTTCCATTAGAATAATAATTTCATTTCAATTAAAACTGACTTATCACCTTTGCTAAAACGTGCTTAATATGCCGAAAATTATCAATGCTTGAAGGAGCCCAAATCAGGGACTCTAATTGTAATCAGCAAATCAGAGGTGCTTGTCGTCTCCGTGCCTTTGCAGAGAGGCAGTTCGGAAATAGAACTAATTTACTCGACTCCCCCGGGAAATCCGCTCAACAGATTAACATTTTCAAAATATAGTAATGATATAATTTGAGAAATGGTGACGCCAATTTGTGAGAAGCCTTTGTGCAGAATCATTTGCATTTTTTCGCCGCCTGTATTTTTTTTCCTGTTAATCACAGCTCCGCTGATGAAGGGGTGCGTTCTGACTTATTCCTTATTATACAACTTCAATTTAGTAATTTAACACAACAAGGGGAAATATAACCAAATCTTCAGCTAACCCCATTTCATTCCGAAACGGCTTCAGATGTGCTAGGGAGAAATTTGAATTGGAAATTACTTTAAAAATGTAAGCGTGTTAAAAATGTATTCAAACCTGTTATTGGGAAATGGCCTGCATATGTTTGGATATATGGCTGTATCGTATCGGTATGCCACTCGTTATATAGGCTAATATTATACTATTTGTAAGTATTCGTAAATAACGGATACTGTATAAATTCAAAACCAGTAAGATAACATATTCAAAACTTTAAATTCAATAAATAATAATAATTCTAAAACTGTTAATACGACTTTCCCTCCCTTGAGCAGTATGTTAACCACTTCTGTGTTATTCACACTTAGTCCCCCACCCCACGTTTATAACGGCTGGGAAGGTTACGGTGTTGATGTTCATGGGGCTGTCAACAGGTGTATCTTGTTGTCAGCACTAAATATCGTCTTTGTCCACAAATAAGTTTTAACTACTAGGTTTTATTTATATGTACATTTAGGTTAAATAGTGAAAAAAATTCTGTACCACGCAGTAATCCTGTAAATGTATCATTATCATAAATTGCTGTATCCAATTTAGTCTACACATGTGTGTCCAAAATCGCTATGCTGTGTGTTTATGAGTCTTCTCTTCAAATCACATTTGTAACCTGCATTTGTAATCATAATACGGACAGGTACTATTCAGAAGGTTTGTGTGTGTGCGCGCGCGCGCGTGTCTTTTAAGGAAGGGCACTTCCTTATTGCTAAATTTAGTTTAGAATGATTTATTATCTTATTATCCTTTTTATGCCGCTTTTTACATCGCCAAAGCAGCATCGAAATTTAGAGATGCGATTGTGTATACCCATTGGTTTGCCGGTGAGGCTGTTGAAACATTATGTTTTATATTTCTATCTCAACCAAAGTATATGTCTTTCTCTCATTATTATGTGTAAATTACTTTCTGGTTAAGAATACATTTAAACGCAACAGTTGAACTGCATTGTGAGCGGTCCAATTTGACATTATTAAAATTGCACTTCATAGATAAAGTTCTACAGTACTTGTTCGCATAATGGACTCCAGTCTTTACATCACAAGAAAGTCTTGCAGCGGCCTTCTGACAGACGCGAACGCGAAGGTTGCATTCGATTTAGTGTTTGTCTCGAGCACCTTATAAGGCATTTTAAGGTTTGATATTAGTGAAATTTAAACGTTGACCCGCCATGCCTCCATGGACGTTCAATAGTCAATTCCCCTTTGTTATCACTCATTTTAATCCTCTACTAGGTTGGTACCTCACGTTGTTCGGCTCTGGTACAGAGAAAGCGTTAACTATTATCATCAGCCTGACCATCTGCTGTTGTAGGATATTCAAAACCCATGAGACCTACTTATATCCACATCGTAAACGAGAAAAGATGTTTTAATTAAGGGAAATCAGGTTAACTTAGCTCTAATTTACAAGCCGTCTGCTTAATGAATTGTCTGTTCTGGTCTCTTTTTGTCGGGAATAAATCGGAAGATATTTTTTTACAGCAGTTCAGACACTAATTAACCAAAAAACCATATCATCAGTTTCTCGTAGTCTTGTTTCCAGTGTTTTTGTTTTTGTTTTATTTTCACCTGAAGTGAAAATATGCACTATGTTAATATCAAAATGTGAATAAAGGTGTTTGGTGTTTTTTTTCCCCATTATGGTTCTGGAAGTATTATTTATTTAAGGGCAAATATCAATGCGTTGTATTGCCTTTTTGTACGTTAAACACTTTAGAAAACAAAATCAGCCTCAATGTCCTCTGTTTAAATCATGCTAATTTTCCCTTGTATTGTTTATATAAATAAATAAAAAACAAAGGGTTATCAATATAGAAGTGAAAGAGATACAGCATCAGCGCTGACAAAAGGGGGGGAAATCAGACAATTACTTATCAATTAAACACGTTATCATGTTCATAGAGTCCGTGGCTAATCGGAGTCATTAAATTTACCCAATTTGCTCTTAATTAAACTAAGCAATTAAGCTTGATGGAATATTAAAGGCTTGAGCGCCGTCTAGTGGAACTATTTTTATTTTTTCTGCCACTGCGATTGCTAAAAACGGTTTGTGTTAATCTGCGTATACAGGTTGCCCATTTCACAGAAGAAATACAAATCACCAAAAGTTAATATAAAAAATAAATATAACTTAAATCACTATTTACAAATACTCTCCGATACACTGTTAATTGTGTATTCTTTGTCTTCTAAATGCACGTGTCTCAAAATACGTTGCGTGCTTGAAGCTCTATTTTAATAGGGTTAAATAGTAATAGCAACCAAACCATCGGAAATTAGCTCATGACACCAGCTCTTCTTCAGATAAATTAATCAATAAGAAATGTATTCCGTCTGAGGTCTCGCCTTGAAAACTATTTTTCAATTACGTCTCTACATAGAGATGATTTTCTTGTAAGGGCGAACTGATCCCTTCTAGACAAGCCCTGTCGTCCACGTGGACTCCCTTTTATCTCCATCTGTCCCTTTTTTGTTCCTTTTTCAGTTCGTGTGTACTTTACCTCATTGTCTTTCACACATGTATTGACACCTTTTTAATTCCACACTTCTGTCAGCCTTTACGACCCGCGGGGTGCCAATATCTTTTGGCCCATTAACCCATTGAGATGGAGTCTGGTTAAACAAAAACCTGAAATCTGATCCGTCGAATTAATGAACCACTCAATCTCCGAGCCTACATTGTCCTCCCACCCCGGGTTTGCTGTCAGACTCGTGGGCAGGAATCTATTAGCATAAAACCCGGACCGTGAAATTCATGTATAATTACAAAAAATGTAAAACAGCACACATGTGTACTAAATCATTTTCAAATACGTTTGTGATATAATAATGTTCAATACATGGCGACAGATTGCAATTATACCACTATTATAATTGTCATTTTCAATTCTTTAGTTGCAGAAACTAATTCAAGAAAAAAAAAAAAAAACCTATATCTACTGTTGGAGACCTTCAAACTCACAAATCAATGCGTTAAAATATAACTGAAATACATTTATCTCGAATCTCATTGTCAATATTGGATGTAAATCTGAAGTGCAGTATTTGCACTTTTAAGTTAACAGTATTTGCAATTTTAAGTTAACAGTATTTGCACTTTCAAATTTCAAAGATTAAATGATAGCTGAATGAACATTTTTACTCTATGCCAATTATGACAGCGGTAATATCACCCATGTGATTTATTATCTGAGTAATAGTGTTTGTTTGTGTCTTGTCTTAGAGGGAATGAATAAGACCAATCACAACAACAACAACCACAAATAAATAAATAAATAACTACCAGCCATTTACGTGGGGTTGTCAGGCTGGCACGCAATCAAGTTGCAATCAAGCACAAGATAAATTGTCAACCATAGAGAATACAGTCTCATAAAAAGACAGGTTTGTTCCCCCTAAATTGTTTTGGAGGTAATTACTTTCCTACCCAGCAACACTACTTTTACAATACTTGCCTAGATGCAAGTAATGCATAAATAAACAAGGCAACACAACTACAATTTATATTCACAATTTAAGTATAAAAACCTCAGCATTATCTCCATAAACCACCAGAGTGCTCAAACGTTTCATAGTTACAGGTTTCTTTGAATAAGTTGAAAGTATAATTAAATTTAAATTACTTGTATGTCACCAAATAAGTGTAATATGGGATTTAAGTTAAATTGTCTAAGGACAAAGGTGAATATTAAAAATTAAAACAAGCCACTCAATGAACTCAACCCGGTATTTGTCAAATTTATTTTTGCTGTGAATACACAGATCCTTAACCAATGCAATCATGAGAATTAACTTTTTTTCCTGTGCTGTGCTGTGAAATTATAATAACTTAAATAACTTACTATGTGTTGATATTATGTTTATATACTACTACTATTATTATTATTATTATTATTATTGTTGTTATTGTTATTATTATTATTATTAGTAGTAGTAGTAGTAGTATTAGTATTATTATTATTACTACTATTTAATCAAAGTTTTTATGGACGCAAAACACAAAGTAAGAGGACTGATTCTGGCCTTTAAACTTTTTTGATGAATTATAAAAAATAGTTTTTTTTAAATTTCAGTCTGTTTGGATATTTGTACATTCCACTTATTACATCCGGTGTTAACAAATAGTAGAAAATCATGTTATGCTGTTAAAAAAACAAGACTAGCTCACAGCCGAAGGAATTGTGACTGTGTATAACTGAGCTCCACGACCCGCATCACATTTTGTTTCCGGGTGTTTGCTGGTGGTGAAGCGATTTCAAAAGCAGAGAGAGGAGGTGGAGGAGAAAAAGTAACAACAGACAACAAAATGTGTATGGGACATGGTGAAACAGGGACGAGGAAAACCAGCCATCGATGGGATGTCACTCTTCCACTGTCCTCCTGCCTATCCAGAATCAGAACACAATAAACAGGTGAAAACAGAAACCAATACCGTGTCCTCATAAAACCTGTAATGGCAGGAGCTTCTTTATAAGTTCATCATTTTTCTCTTTCTCTTCTCTAAACACCCGACAGTGGGACTTTATAACAGATTGATCAGATGAGGAGAATAAGGGTTCTAGGACTCCTCCCACCAAAACAATTAGAAGGGAGCCGTAACAATGGCCGCAGTTACAATACACTGACATAGCTGGAACCACAAAACTAGGCTGCTCAGCTCTGCCTCAAAGACATGAGAGAGACAAGTACCTTAAAGCCAAGTTAATAGGGTCCTAGTCAATCGTTAGTGCCACTGTTTAACCAAGGCTTGGGTTGTTTACTAGATGGCAGTAGCTTAACATTAAATTAATAAATTGTACATTGTATTAGTTTGGTGATATCGTTTTCCAGGCTAATTAGGCAATTAGGAGCAGTGGTCGGAGCACCAAATAACAAACTCTAGCAAGAAGTGGCTTTGATATTGTTTCCCTAACTCCTAAAAAATTGCATGTTTGCTGAAATTTTTTTATAAAAGTAATTTTAAAGCATACGCAAAATGGACTGCAATGTCCACACACACTAAATTGACTTGGGGGATATAATGTCTGTAAAAGTATGTAAAAGGTGTGCATGAATTAAAATATTTACTGTATAACTTGGGATGGATCAAAGATATTCATCAAGCCTTAGCATCACTTCAGTCCATGAGAAATCCTGTACATCATTATACAATAATATAAAATAGTACAATTATATCTATTGCAGGATACTTGTCACAAGCCCAGGGGGTGAAATGTGGAATTATTTTTGGGCTGCTCTGGATGCCCCTTCTGGGCTTCCAATATGGGGTTCCTGGGTCTTGAAGGATTAAACAGGGAAGTGAGCTAGCAGAAACCTACAGCGTGGGTTTTCCTGCTGCTGGCTCACTTCAGCTTCTCACACCCCTCCACCATGGCACTCCAGCTTTTACTGGCCTGGGCTGTGTGAGGTTTTGTGGTCCTCAAACCCTTATTTCAAACATGATATTTTCTAGAACAGACGCAGAAAACAAAGGTGAAGAAAGTAAAACTGCAGTCACCCCAGTGATATGTACAAGTCACTAACGGAAGTAAGGAGGCCGAGGACAAAGATAAAAAACAACAAGACAAACACAAGGTAGGCCGAAGCCATGGAGGAATGGTCTTGGCACCTCGCTCATTGCTCTTGCTTCAATCTCACTATCCATAATTTTGGGCTCGTCAGGCTGCTGGGCCCTGTTTATCCACAATCTGGAAGATTTAACCGGACACTTAACCTGCAGCCAGGCTGTGTTCAGTGCACTTTTGTTTTCTCCTCTTTACGAGTTAGCATTCAAAGGTCATAATTGCCACTGTCTGCCAGGCTGCCGTCCCTCTCCTAACTGGCATGGCTATGTCCGCCGCAGGGTAAATGTTCACCAATCGTTGCAATACGTGAGAGACTCCAGAAAAACGAAAAGTGCTTATAACCCTTCATGGCTTCAGCCCTACTGTGTTTTATTATTTTTTAATTCCTGTGTCCTCGGCTTGTCTAGGATGCTATCCGAAGAGACATTTTGTGGTGTCTTTGTTTGTCTGCTGCTTTTGTTTACCTTTATTGTTTGACCCTAGGTGCCCCTTTCTCCCTTAACATAGCCGGGTGCTGGCCTCAGAGTGGGCATCATTTGGGTGATGTGAGATGGCAGTGGGATAACAACAGCGTTATGTCCTTCCCACCTCTAAAGTAACACTTGTGGTTGCGTGCAGTGCAGCTGGAAGAGTTATCACGTACTTGTCTAGTCTGTGTTTGTTTTACAGCTCTAACATGTGTACCTGCTTTTAAACCAGGTCCGTGACTGCCACCAGAGCCAGCAAGCTGGACTGCTGTGGGGGATGAACCCAATGTAATCTGTGGTCTAATTTTAAGCCACTGATTTTCAAATTCTGATGATTTTATAGGTGATTCACCCATTTATTTGTACTAAATAATTTACTCTGTTTCGTGAGCTGAAGTGTTTCATGTGTTTGTCAGATTAGCGAAGAGTAGTGTAGCATAGCCTAGGTAAAAACCATACCTGTTCCTAACCCTTGTGTGCTTACTTCCTGTTCACCTGTCATTTAAATACCTAACCCATTTACCTGAGGCCCATCTACCTGATGTGTGACTGCCACCTGGTGCACAATAAGAGCGAGACAGCCTAATGCACGCAGACGCACACAACGCAATAACCAATGGCTCCTACAACACCTTACTAACTCCTGAGTTAATGTTGAAGAAATCTTTCTCCTACAAAATACATTTCTGTTGGGTTGGTGGCTGGGTGGATCCAGGTGAGGAGATCACCGGGCGTCCCATGATACATTCACTTATTTTATTTCTTTCTGGAACACACATCTCCAAAGAAACTCTTTGACATCCACAGCTGAAGTGTCCATGATTCCTCTAATACTTCTTGTCTGCCTCTTTATCCACACCGTTCGAAACGATTTCACGTGGAGACCTGTTCTATTTCGCATTAGTATTTTGTGTTTGTTTTAGATTTTTCCGCTATTGAGAAGTTTCGTTTTGACACTTAGATTTGTTTACTCTCTTACTATGGTAGTCATGTTTCCTCACAATGGAATCCTCACTCACCCTAGCAGGTGACATCCCCAGACCATTAGCTGATACCACTAATTTAATATTTTAAAAGTTAAAAGAGATAGCTTTCTGTGTTAAAAAAAACTGAGAGTAGGAACAAAGACATGGTAGCTTTCAAACAGGCCACTGGTACCTGTGCGCTACATCTCCCAACATAAAATTTGAATCGCTTTACCTTTGCCAGTCCCTGGAGATGACGTATCTCACAACACACTTTTTCCAAGGCAGGACGATGGCCTTTGTCAGGAGACAGTACTAACTTGTTCACTTGTACAAACAGTACTATAATTGTTTGTCTGTTTTCCCTAGTATTTTAGCTTCAAGATTGCTATTTAACCACCTCAAGTCAGAAGCTGAATCTTAATTATGGCCTTTTGAAAAAAAATGGGACTATTCCATCCTGTTGCTCAACATTCAATACAAGAATACAGGTCATCTACGTCGACGATCTTGAAAACAATACAATTTGCATTATCTATTTGCATTATCTTTAACATTGACATCTGGTAACGTACTGAACTACATTATATTGCCGCAATTTAGACCATGAACATTCAGTTTGTATAATTACCATACATATTTTGTGTAGGCCCACATTCAATGCATAGGTATTTGCATTTATTAACTTTTTAGCATTTTTAGTATATAGATATACTTTATACTACATTTTACATTATAAAATGTTTGATGAAAATAATTCTGTCAGCAGAAACAAATTTGAAATTAAAAATAATTACCATTAGCAGCTGTAGTTTTGAAATTGTATTAATACACCCAATTTTGCACATGGTCCAGGACATGTCATTACCCCTTGCGGAATGGTATCTGCTAAAGCCCTACTACTTAATTAAGAAACGAAGTACAGACCCGAACTGACATATTCATAGGCTTAAATCATTTCTGGACTTCACAAGAAGTCTAATCCACCCCACCCATCACATGAATATGTAATTAAAAGCAAAAAGCAAAGGGACTTTGCCAATATGTCAGCCACTGGCATTAAACTGGAGCTTGATTCCATTCCAGAGCCAATATACATATGAATAATTCCTTGTCTCCTACGACTCAGGTTAGGTTTAGCTTGGCCTCTATTAGCAGCTGCTTCATATCAGACGACTAGCGTAAAGGTAAAGGTCTGTGTGGTGAAAACTAGGATGCTTGATCAACGCTTAATCTTGTATGATCATTAAAGCACTTCAGCTGAGAACGGTAACAACTGTTGACATCGGTACCCAGTTTTTAAAAGAAAAAAAATATCTGAAGGTTCGAATTTTGAATTAAAATCCATGAAAGTAAGTTTCCTTCCAAACCATGAAGAGTCTGCCGCGATGCGACTTCTTAACAACATGCGTAAATTCAAAGATGAAACGACGTCTGGTTAAACGCAATGTTGCAGTTATGCACCTGATAATTTGGAAAATCTGATAAAATAAAATCAGTTCATTTGTGACAGTGGAATTTTGTCTGTAAGAATGTGGTACGACTGTGGAATTTTATATTTGCTTGAAACTGAAATTCGGTCTGGCATGGTGTCTTAATCTCAAGGGGGAGTTTTATTTGCACAGGTTCACAGACGTTGCATATGAAAATATAGTTATTTGCTGCCACCCCCTGGTAAGTAAAGTGTAATGCACCTAAATGATTTGAATTCATTTTTATTTCATTTTATTTAAATGATACATAATTAATATCCGTATTAAAAATTGTTATTAAATGGTTATTAAAAATATTTTGCTTTTGTAGACTGCTTTTGCTATTTTGCTTTTGTAGACTGATGTGTATAGGTGATAGCTGCAGAAAACAAATAGTTAGAATGCGAAAAATAGTAAATATCTTTTTTGTATTTATTTAATATTTAATAAATATAGTACTCACTCATCCTTGTCCAAAAATAGGTCTAATCACATGCATTTATGTAACATATCAAGGGGCATATCAAGTCGTCAGAGAGAGGTGTAATTGCAAGTACTTCTGTGTGAAACACTTAAATGATTAAAGTGAATCATGGAAATTAGGTTTTCCGACAGCCAGCCAACAATCACTAGCTAAAAACGATTAGCATGGGTTGATTTTCCTCTTTTGATCTTAGAGCAAGTCTTCTTTGGTGAGTGTGTATGAGTGCAGTTATGTCAAAAACACCTTGACTCAAAATATTGAGTCTGCGGAAATAATCTGGATTCTGTACATGCATTTGCTTTGGTTTTCTTTTTAATGAAAAATACATTTGTTAGAAAAAGTCTGAAATTTGCAGCTAATATTTATATTAAATTAGCGAATAATCAAGTCAGTAATTAATTTGAAGTGTCTGTCATTTATTTGTCTCTAAACAGCCCCAAATAGTAAAGAATGCCAACACCATTCTCACATATAAAGGAAACAGGGAAAATGCATATACTACGTAATAATAATAATAATAATAATAATAATAATAATAATGATAATAATAATAATAATAATAATAATAATAATAATAATA
>JAOYSI010000001.1:951182-977206 GCA_025775065.1 Hiodon alosoides | reverse complement strand
AGTTATTTTTATATTTTTTTAAATTGATGTTTTAAGTTACGTTTTTAAGAAGTGTCCAATATGTCACGTATTGGTGCAATAAAGCCATGCTCATGTGTTACTCCATTCTTGAATCAAATGCGTTCAAAGCATACATGTCGGGAGAAAACTAAGACGCATCTTTAAATATACTCAATCTACTAGCTATTTGATGTCAATAGACTGCCGATACACCCCACACCATTCGTTCGACTTGTGTTACAGTATAACGTCGGGGATCTACCTTCATTACTAGCTACAATACAGCTTTATAGAAAAAGTTAGTTCAATTCCTCTTGTTATCTGTAAGCTGGTCTATGATTATTAATTAATCTGTTGCTAGAAAAATTATAAGCAACAAGTTGCTTGCATAATGTTACATTGTATGCCTTTTAAAAGCCCAGGCATCTGCCAACGTTAGTTGTGGGGGTAGCTAGCTAGCTAGGACCCACCTTCCCTCCCGATTGCTTTTAAGTGAGCGTACATAGCATTCATGTCTTGGCCTCGCGGAGTCTCGGTATCAAGAGATTGGTGGGGGAGAAGAAAGAAACAAACTAACACACACAGACATTTATGTGTGTTTTTATACATGTACATCTCAACACAGATTACCAGGCCCTTCATCAGCCGCCAGGTAAGTATATAACTTAACATAATTTATTGACACTCTCGGCTAATTCTATAATATGGAATATCTGTCGTTGTGCACGAGGATTTTATGTCCACACACCGTTCAAAACGCGCAGCCCTAATCGGTGGATCAAGAATTTGATTCATACACAGCAAAGCGAGGTCACACTTCGTCCCCGGATACGATAATAAACACCATACTGGAAAAAAGTTTCATACTATACCTGTGAACGCCTTCTTCCCGTTTTTGAGTGCATCTGGAATCTTGGCGCTCACAGTTCGCGGCGAATCGTGTCATAAGGACGAGTTACAAGACTTTATAAATAACAAAGAAAGCAGTCTGTCCTCTTCCACCTCACATAGCTCTCTCACTCCCATATTCTGAGTGTGTATACCGTATGTGATGTACAAGACGTGCTCAACAGCGCCACGTGCGTTAAAAACACACAGCAAATGAGAAAAACATGGAAGCCAAAATCTAGCTGTGAGTACGGACACACTCGGTTGGTTTTTCCCAAATAAAAGGTTGAGAAAGTAAAACCAGCACAAAATTCAATACTACAGCAACGTACAATCATTTCTGTTCCACAAGTTCAGATCCATATTCGGCGCCATTGGTAACTATTTTTTATTCCCGATTCAACAGACTAAACTGAATTCATAATCAGTGATGGGTAATAGGTACTAAATCATAACATTTTCATATTATGATGATCTCCGGTGGAATTCGTAGATGGTTCTCTTATTTCATTTAGTTTCTCCTTGCAAACAATTCAATGCATTGTGTCTGGTAAAAGTAGACGACAAATACATACGTTTTGCACTACACCTGCTATTAAATATATCTTTGATATAGAAACAGGAACGCGTAGAAAGCCTTAGAATTCATAGAAATGCAAAAATAAGTAACATTTTGCATGTGATTTAAAATACTAAAAATACCATAACACCTGAAAGTTAAATATTCTATCTAACCAGCAATTAATAGCCTTTATAACGAACGTTACTAAGACACACAAATAAAAAATGTTAGCTTTATTTTGAAAATTGCAATTATACGAGATTATGGTCTGCAGTCATCAAGTCCATTATTGTTTTTCTGGGCATTGTTTCAATTACAATGGAGCACTGCAATGACCATCCATCATCCCTCAGAAATCATTTAAATATTTTGCTTTGAAAAGGTATGAATACAAAATATGTCCAGATAAGGCACTGCGTTTAAAAATCCCATTTGACTCAAAATCAGCAAAAAAAATGCAATTCCCATTTACAACCGACTGGAGACGTTTACAAAGCATTTCTGACATCCAACAACCAGCTGTAACATTTCAGGGAAAAATAACACAGAGTTAGAGTAGCCTAATTATTTAGAGGAGAGTATATGTTAACATAAAAAAATAAAACATTTATTTTAATTCAAAATTGTATTCTAACTAGAAGGCTGCTGGATGTTACTACTTCAAATTCAAAATGTAATTCATTAAATGTCAGCATTTGTCAAATAGATACAATTATTATAGAGGAAAAGAAGACAAAATCAAATAATTGAAGGTCAAAAAATACTTTCCTATTTCCGAGTGCAAAATGTGTGGTAATTCATGTCAGCTCAACATTTAATAATATCGATTTGACCCAGCAAAGCTACATATTTTATCCCAGATATAAGTTTCAAATAAAAACCCGTGAGTAAATATACAGCTACTACGCATCCACACATTTTTTGTATGTGATGAGTTATCTAGTGTAACAAATATAATAAAAAGTAATATAAGAATGTAAGAATCGATCTGCTCGAATGCATTACCCACAGAAACGAGACAATAGAAGACAATCAGAAAGCAGAGTTTGCGATCATTTTAATATATTCCTCTAATCCATAAAATTGTGTCTCTAGTTTCCCTTAATTGAAATATACCTTTCACTTTTACAAATCATAGTAAAGTATTCAATATATTTCTCATGCAGATGATCGGACATAAAAAGGCAAGAACCTGTATAACAATATAATCAAAAACTTAATTTGGTATATAAAAATACCGTGTATACCAAACTATTTGTATAAATACGAGGCGTGATAATCACGGCTAGAAAAGGGAACTCGAAGTTTTAATATGGGTTCGAAGAAAATAGTTTAAAAATGTAAGATAGGAACAACAGAGGGCTGTAGAAATTGCCAAACATACCTGCTTAATCACGCAAAGAGAACGGATGCTATCGTAACATATTTTCCGAAAGCGCAATCAAGTAAAGTAAAATGTTATTCTCTGTAGTTCAGCAGGACGCATTCTAATAATTCTATAATTCTATAATTTTAAGGAAAAATTAATTAGATTTTACCTGTTGAATTTCAACAACCAATTGCACGAACTATGACAAAGTAGATACTCGGTAATCAATTGCAATGTTGCGTAGTCGAACTATCGAACATATAAAATGCAAAATATATCACATTTAAATACAAAAAGCTGGACTCGTCAATCGAATCAAGTGAAATCCAACAATACACATGCACAAATACACAACAATACCTTCCATAGTCTTATCAGCGGTGCTGCCAACCCATCTCCGAGGGGACCCTGACACTGACAGCTCCATGCTGCTTGGCGACTTGTTTATTCTTTCTTTTGCACTGGAGAATTGACTTACAACGCGGGTGTTCGTGCAAGAAAAAGGAGATTGAGAAAAAAGACAATCCCAGTCGGATTTCCTGCTGAAAATATGCGATTCAATTATGAAATGCAAACGTGTAAATTCTTTCATTACTTTTAATGATGATCAGTACAGTCTTGACCCAGAACTAATTTCAAACCATTCCTCGTTTGAGACACTAATTTCTGAATCGATATCCTCCAATTCAAACACTCAGAACAGAACACTCACCACTACTCATAGTAAAATATTTACAAAACAGACTAGCAATGGCCAGTTTGGTACCTGCTATATCTACTTCATGTTGAAATCTAAATAGAGCAAACAGAAAAATATACAAATAGAACTAAGGAAGGAAGTGTTACCTTTTTTTAATCTATGCTCAGAAAGATTTAGCTGTCTGCAATCTGCAGGCTGCAAGGGTCAAGCAGTAATGGTACCACTTCAGTTACACTCCTTGAGGTAATTAACCCAAATAAAAGTCAGGGTACTAGCAGTTATGTAGACTGTACACAATAAGAATAGTTTTAAGTAATAACCCAGTTTATTCGTTGTCCATAATTCACCAAAATAAAGCATTAGAAATCAACATACAAACGGTGTCAATGCGGCAACCCACTTTGAGCCTCCGCAATCAGCAATGTCAACCCCTGGGCCTGTGAGTAAGTGTGCCTTTATCTAAGCTCAGTCCATTCCTTGAGTCTGTGATGCAGCATCACCAGCCACAGTTTGATGCTGATTCGCCACTGCAACAGTAGAGTCTCCTCCCAGTAACAAGTGACTATAGTCTTCTCCCTGCTTAGCTGTTATGCTCTGTGCAAATATGGAAATATACCTTGCATGGGCAGTAATAAATATATAAATAAATTACAGTTGATTATAGGTAGCCATTCCCTATAGTTCCCATAGCATATTCTGGTCACTTTGAATCAAAAATCCAGTCCCCGATATTTATCCAAAGCTCTCCAGTTTCTTTTGAGCTTTATACAGTTTGAGGTTGTGATGGACGATGGGTGCTTTTACTTTTGGCTTCTTTTTAATTCTGTAAACCAGGTCATCATGATGTCCCAACACAAAATATGGGCCACCGTAAGAGGGTAGAAATTTACTTTTGAGCCCTTTACTAAATACCAAACGGCCTCCCTTACTATTCTATGATTGTTGAGCTCTGCTGTTGTAATGCTTCTTGGCCTTCTCTGTAGCTTGAATAAGAGTTTCCCTAGCAATTGCATGAACACTCTCCAACTGATCTCTACACTCTACTACATATTCGGGTGTAGTCTTGGTAGTCTAGTTGTGAGGCAAAGGGTCAATAACTCAATAAATAACCCAAGTCATTGGGCTCTGTTAATTCATGCCTAAAAAGTATCATTTTTGGAGTCAGTCTGACAGAGCTATGCTTAGTTGCTGTATAGGTAATATCCCAGTCCCAATGACAGCATTCTGCCATACTAGCCAGAATGTTCTCGATACCTCCTAACCCACTCCTGGGTCAGTCTATCAGTCACAGTCAGCGCAGTCTCGTCTGGGAGGGGATAAGCTTCCACTCACTTTGTAAAATTATTCTTCACCACCAAGACATAACAGTTATGTCTGTCAGTTTCATTGAGAGGATCAATGATGTCTCATTAATGCCTGAGGTGTTTTAGGAGGTTATGCTTGAGCCACACAGCTTGTATGTTTCTGACACCACAACATTATGTCCTTGTGGATAACGAGAACAGGAGCAAAAGCCAACCATTTCAAAGGCTTTCTGGCATTCATCCTTCCAGTAAAACCGAGCATATTTCTTGGTTAGAGCATAGGCTATGGCAGCAAAATCTGGCACAAATTTCCTGTAGTAAGAATCTAAGCCAATTAATTATCTGACATTAATTAATTATGTCCTTTGGTATGAGCCATACTCTAATTTTTTCTTGTTTTTTGAGGGTCAGTAGTGACACCGGCTTTGGAGACAACATGTTCTAAGTAAGCCACTTCATATGGGAAAAAGCACCACTTAGTCGATTAAAATTTTTAGGTAGCACAAGTGCTCAAACACTAAACGTAGGCGTGCCGTCATCTCAGAGACACTGCAGCCTAGCACGAAGACAACATCCAGATATACCAAACATGTTTCCTATTGGAGACCTGCTAGCAGACAATCCATAAGATGTTGGAATGTTGCTGGGGTGTTGCAAAAGCCAAACGGCATAACATTCCATTCAAACAAAGCGTTCTGGCTACAGAAAGCTGCGGCTTTGTGGCCCCTTGATATAGTATAATCATTAGTAGTACTATTACTACTAAGTAGCAAAAACACATATTCAACAGCAGTTTTCCTTCAAACATTTACAGCAGATAACGTTTTAAATCGTTCCGAAAAGTAGAACTATTAAGCAATGCCACTTTTTAATATATACGGTATACAATGTATTTCTGTATAGGTTTTCTGTATGTGTTCTTTACGTTGTCTTGTGATTGATAACAACTTAGGAACGCAGTTAGGAATGTAACTGTGAAGCCTTCACAGCTATAGAATGCAAGTGGAAATATCTAAGTACATTTCAGACAAGGTTTTCTGGCCAGGCAGGACAAAATTACAATATTTTAATTTAAATATTTTATTTTTCTATTTGAGTTTTTTATTTCTGACATTTTACCTGACATTTGTTACGTTAAGTGTAAGTAGTATAAAACTCATTCAAAACTTGAATTAGAACTTATATGTTTATTCTGAATTAAATAATTAATCAGAAACAGAGGTAGCTCTTTAGAGAACACAATAATCATTTTTCCTCAAAGGTAAGTATTAGGTGAATCAAAATGTTGAAATACCACAAAAATATACCTTTCAGAAATAAAAGATTATGGCAATGGTTTATTATTTTATTTTTATATGTATGGAATAACATTTAATAATATAATATAATGGCATCTAATAAGGGTGGAATAAGTATTGCCTGTTCAATGCGCAACACTGTTAAAATGCAGCAGAAAAACAAAATAGTACAAGGTCAATCTTTATCCTACAGTTGACTACTGGGTTTAATACTCCAGAGAAAAAAACAATGAATCAGAAAAAATCACTGCAAATATAAAGTAGTTGCTAGACCAGTCCTAAAGACCCTATTTATATGACAAAATACAATTGACAAATTACTGTGTTTCCATTCCTTACGATGTAAACATTCAACCATGCCCATTCATTTAACCTGTAGCCCTTTGATGGGCAGTGTTGAATTTGGGAATTTATATATTAACACACAATGTTTTTTCTCTAACTCTGCTGTGGAGTCGCAGCCATTATTTGAAAAAAAAAAAACAACAACTCTTCTCTCTTTTCTCACTCGTTGAGAGAAGTCAGGTCTCAAGAGTCAAATGGTTTACAAAGGTATACATCTGCTGCTTAATGCAATACTGTTTATCTGAATATTTCCTTTCTGTTATAATTAGAGAAAATTCAAGCTTAGCGCATACAGTCCATTCAGGTATTCCTTCTGTAATGTAAAATTAATTTAAAATTGGTGTTAATTCTGGAATCTGGGCAAATTGTCTACAGTTAATTTTGTCTCATTCGTTGTTTTCCTCTTTCTGCGGAAAAAAAAACAATAAGCTTATCCCTCCCAACCTTCACTCTGTAGAATTATAAAAATGCAAGGTCAAGTATAGACTTAGTTTGCAATCTAAGATATCCGAAAGGTCTGCAGAGCAATGGTTGTTCTGTAAATTTATCCAGGCACAGCCTTCTTGCTATTAAAATAAAATGTCTGAGTGTATTTATTTTGGTCCTCAAAAAAGTTAATGTACATTATACTTCTCATCACATGGTGAAAAGTGAATGTCTTACCACATAACAATTGTCTCTTTTTACCTTGGATTCTGATGTTCCCTGGATGCACAGATGAGCAGGGGGTTCCATTAAGAAAGCACAGCATAAACCCATTTCCTGTAGAGACAGGCACTTTCTTATCGGTAGCATTGGGATGTTCATCCTCAGTGGCCATTCATCTTGCCATTCTGGGCTGACTTTCCAATCCATTACTTTCTGTGAAATGGAACAAGACAACATGTTGTCAGCTGAGTGACTCTATGAAAGGTGTTATGGGAGAGAACAAGAATGACAAATAAACACCTTACATAATTTTTAGGACCGATGTGATCCGTAAACATTAGAAAAAGCTACAATGTAGACATCCAGATGTTCACACCCATCCATAGATTCAACCCCAATATTTGAAGGTTAGATCAAGACTAGCTAAAAAAAATGCATTCGTGTCGATTTATGAATCAGGGATGCTTGTGAATTATCAGTCCAATCAGTCAGTCCAGCAGCAACAGAATTAATTGAAGAACAAAAGCAGTACCCTAAAGAGCACAGTGAATGTCATGCAATGCAGGACCAGCGATGATTGATCTTTTCTATACTGCCAAGAAAGAGCTCATATCACATGCCATCAACGTTCCGAAAGCAGCTCCCAATGTGTTCTTCTTCTAACCTGACTTGTCTGACCCCCTGTATCCTCCATCCAAACCCTTGCCTGTGTTTGGAAGAAGTAATTACCTATTTTCAGCTTTTAACATGATACACAGCCGTAAAATTTTATAAAAAATTACATACCAGTGTTTCAAAGTATCTTCTGCTATTGGGTAATCTTTAATTGTATCACCGGGACTTTCTAATGTGACTGGCAGTAGAAAGTTATTATTTTGCAGTTTCTACTAGCTATTCCGATTAAATCCATTTATGTGCATTAATGTTTTTTGACTGTAAAAACAGAATGATATAATTACAAATTAAGCAATAATGATTCACAAACTATGAAAAAGCATAAATTTGACCCAGTAGAAATTATCCCTGGCAGATGTTTCATCTCAAATAATTCCTTTTTGTGTGTGTGTGTGCACCTGTAAATGCAGTCCACGGAAAGCTTGATGGGTATGTGCACTGCTATTGGAAACTATTGAAATAATCTGACAGCTGCATTTGGTAAAGAGGTACCTACTGACGGCTGTAGCTGCCAATCAGCTACCTGTTCTCAGGCCCTTGCACTGATTGACACATGATGAGACAGGTGCAGCTGCAGCTCAAGTACCTGCTCTGTTACACGGTTTCAAGCGGCCAGAGGGGGGTGGCGAACAGAGGAAGTAATTGGCAGTTTGAGCTGGTCACTAAGTGGTACATCCCAGCAAGCACATAACAAGTGCCGAGGCATCTGCTCCGTTCCTGTCTTTCTCTCTGTCCTCGTTGGACCATGGCTGCCAGAGCAGACTAATAAACCAGCAAGCTGTGGATAACATTCCACAAAGTCCCAAGCATATTTTACAGATACATGCCGTAGTAAGTTTAAATAAAAACATTTTTAAAACCCATATTGGAGGAAATAAGCTGTGCTACCAAAACATGAAGGAGAGCGGAGGACAGGAGCAAAGGATCTCTACTGTTTCAAGAACTCAACATTTAAAAATACATTGCATGGAAAATATGTAGTAGCGATTCAGAATATTATTTTTTACTTTTACGCTGAATTATTTTCACATTGTTTACATTGTTCTGCCTAATGCACATCCCTCAAGTTAGGAGGGCTTGGGCATTCTCAGCCAAGGGCATCATGCAACCAATATTGATGAGAGGGCTCTAAGTCGGTGAGGAATGACACCTGAAACAGATTTTTCCTGCATATAATCACTATGCCTAATTCTTTGTAAAGATTATTCTTTTTAAGCATACATCTTTCCTTGTCCAGTGGTTTCACAAAAAAATGTTTGCCTCATTTGTTTAGTATTGCCATACCGGTATATGATATCCTAACAATAAATAGCAGTTTTACTCAATCTATTTATTGAGATTTGAGTTTAGAAAAGAACGATAAAAATACCCATAGATATTTGCATGCATAGCTGTCTCTAAATTTTATGGTGGTTCTAATGGCAGTGTCATTCTCTGAAACTGGAAGCTCCTACCTTTTCTGTCGTTATATTATCATAAGGTGCCACATTACAGTATTTTTCGGCAACTCTAAGCATACCTATTGAGCTGGCTGAATCCTCTTGAATCGGGAGTCTTTTTTTAAAGAAACTTAATAAGCTTCCGTGCATCTCTGCTAAAAATCTTGGTAAAATATTAAAAAGAATGTGAGTCTTATTTATTAGATTTAGTAATTGCTTGCTTTTCTAAAGTTTCTAGCAGGCATGCCAGCTTAAATGCTATTCTTACTTCGACTGAAGTGGCTTGATGGCTAGTTATGAGGTTTGGAGATTGGGAGCTAAAGCCAACTTCAGAATCAATAGGATACAAGCGGTATACAATTAATCTACAAACATACCTCTGGCACACCTTGTAGCTCAAATTACTTTGTGTCACTGTCAGTTACCCTACACTCTCTCTCCTCCTCCTCAGTATCTTATGATTCATGCAACTTGAGTAGCGTGTTCCTAGTTTTGTTTTGTGCAAGGGGGAATAATTTTGCCCTTGTCCAGTCCATCACTGTGCCCATGCAGTGGAATGACCTACCCACCTGAGTAAAAACTGGCTCTTTGCCTCTTGTCAACTTACCCACTACTTCAAACAGCATGCATGCTCCCCAGGCACTAACCAACATTTTTGTCTGGTAGCATCTGACATTGATTGTTAATTTGGATGTATGTTATCTAGCATTTTTAAACCCAACTGCTAAATTGGCTCACACAGGTTGCTGTTGTTTTATTTAATAGACATGATTATTGATACCTAGCCAACCTGTATAATTATAATAATACACTTTCATGCAATGCAAAAGCAGACAAGCCCTTTTGATGCATTTTTGTAATCTTGTTATCTTTTAAGAACCTGTTTGATAAATTTCCACGAAGTTGGAAATCAGTTGTAGTAGTGGGGGAGATGACAAAGAAGTTCAGTGGTTCAAATTCAAGCGTCTGTGTATTGTGTGTATCGTCTGTGTATAAGTTGGACAGATTCACATAATTCAGTGCAATGCCACACACAGTGATCTGCTAGATAAAGTTGCTAGTAGTGCTGGAAATTTTAGTTTTTTTTATTGCAATCCATTGAACTTCAGTTTAAGTCATGAAAATCAAATGTTATAGTTCAGACCTGCCATTTTGAGTAGTACTTGCAAAGCAAACATAAGCAATATCACCAGTTATTTCATTTTTTTGTTTGTTTTGTTTGTTGAAGTCGCTAGCAAAGATTTCAAGCGTTTTTGCTACATTGTAAGATATATTCATGTGTGCTTGTTAGCTAGTAGCTTAAGTAGCCTGCATATCTAGTTATGAAACCAGTTGTTTTTAATCATTCACCTTATATGTTAAAGCACATTTATGTTTAAGTAGAAATATTGAATTTATTATTATTAAGCACATACTGTTTGTATTTCAGTTTCACAGTGTAATAAACTATGATTCATGATTCAAGCTCCTTCTGTTTAGTTATCTTTCTATTCATGACAAGCTTTGCGTGTGAGGGACAGAAAAGTCCCCACAAAGACCATTTTTAGAACACTCTTAGTCTGTGTATTTAACAAATGTACTAGTCTGTATGATTAAATTACTTTGCCTATTATTTTACTGCCATTAAGCAGGAATGAATTATTCATCCAATGTCTGTAATGCACTTTCCAGTATTTTAGAGTATTCAGTATTCAGTCGTTACAATTATTGTTTATGTTATTATTGCATCTATGGGTCAAAAACTCCTACTCCACTATAACACTTCTGTAGTTTGAAAGTATTTGTTTAGAAGAGAAAATAGTAAAAGGAATGTGACCTTATAGATCCCTTTCTTAAATTTATGTAGCGCTCATATCTGAAAACATAAAATAACCATCTGCTGGCTAAACTTCAGCAACCCAGATAATAAGGTAAATGTTTCCCATGCTGTTTTTGAGTGTCTGTGTATACTCATTCCTTCATTAAATTCTAGAGAAACCTGAACAGAGCTTAGTATATCTCACAGGAACACTGAAAATATCTCCTTCCTGGACTTTTCATCGAATTTGCATGGGTAGGCAGGATTAATAGTGAGTTCACTAATTCCAATTAATTTGATCCCAGATGATTTTCTCACCTTTACCACAGAGATGTAAAATAGTCACATGGTCTTTCTGAAGTAGCAAAACAAATATCCCAAGTGTTTATGCACAAATAATATACAAATATCTTGTATATTGAATATTTTACTATAGAAATACATGAAAGTCAGCTATGGTACCTGCAAAAAAATGTTTTTATTTATTGTATTTAATGTGTGGTAATATATAGCAATATATACAGATATTTCCTACATTTTGGAGATTAAATTAATTTTCCTGAGTGATCAAGTTTATTATCAATTCAGAACCGAAAGTTTTGTTAATTTGTCAAATTGATATTTACATTTTTGTTCACTATATGTTATATTTATTAAATATCCAATTTTAGATATTTGCTGGCAAATTGAAACCTAAACAATTTTAAAAGTTACTGCTTTACAGATGATATATTTGTTAAGGTATTAAGGTATTGTCACAGATCTTTAACAAAAGCAGCATATCCCAGCTAACCTCATCTCTTTTCACTCTGCAGTTAGAACACATGGAACTATACAAGCACACATTCCAGGCAATCTTGAGCTATTTAGGAGGACTCTACTGCTGCTGAAGTCATTTGAACTCATCTGACTCAAAACCTACCGCACCTTTCTCGAATCTATGCTCACATGGCTGGTGTTTATCAGAAGCAGCTCTTCTTTCCACTATAAATGATAGTAGTGATACAGAAATGTGATGGAGTCCTAGGCCAAGAAGGCTGGAGACTCATCAGGAATCCAGATAAAATTGACAAAAAAATAACCAACAAAAGCACAGGCGGCAAAATTGTTTTAAAAATTTGAACAAAGAGATGGAATAAGAAATGTTGGACAATAATAATGTGGAAGAATTGAGTAGTGAACGTTTTCTGTGGAGAGACGATGTGTGTTACCGAGGTCTGTTGAGCAGGCTGTTTATTGCTATGAAATTGGCATCTAGTCAATTAAGTGCTTACTCCAACAATTTACGGTACTTGGTAAATACAAACTAGTGTAGAGGGTGAACGGAGGGTGAATGGTAGGACCCAGTTAAAACAACGCTAGCCTTAGCCTTAGTCCTGCTGACTCTAAAGGAGGCAGATACTTGTGGTGGGAAAGTTGCCACGGAATAGATTGGAATACATCCCCCTTAGCAGATGTCCACAAACGTATCGAACTAATGATTTCTCAGATAACATCAGTAGATTGGAATGAAGAGACAGATATACAGACAGGTGATAAATTAAAGAAAAAACCAACACGAAGTGTCTCGGTAAGGTGTTGGGTCACCACAAGCTCTCTGAACAGCTTCAATGCACCTTGGCATAGATTCTACGAGTCTCTGGAGGGATGGAAAACCATTCTTCCAAAAGATATTCCCTCATTTGGTATGTTGATGATAGTGGTGGAGAGCGCTGTCCCAACTATTCCAAAGGTGTTCAATTGGGTTGCGATCTGGTGACTGTGATAGTCCATAGCAATTGATTCACATCATTTTCACACTCATCAAACCATTCAGTGACACCTAGTGCTCTGTGGATGGGGGAATAGTCATCCCAGAAGAGACCACTCCCATCAGGATAGAAATGTTTCACCATGGGAGATGACCATGCCAGGAAAATGCCACCCATATCATAACAGAGACTCTCACTATAGGTTTTTCCTTTAATTTGGAATGTATGTATAGTAGACAGACTCCTCTCCAGCAGAAAAACGGCTATACTTTTGCTAGCATTTTTTGGTGGAGGCTCATGTGGAGATTAAGTTGCCTTGCCAAAAGGTATTTGAGATACTAAGAGAAATTTACAGTAGCCACCATTCCTATGTTTAGCTACATCAGCTTTTTTTGATAGGAAGCAGCGAGAGATGGAAACGTTACAGGATTTTTACAGTTGTACAGTTATACAGGAACATGACAACTGAAAAAGTAGAAAAAGGTGGAATAGTATGGTGAAAGTGTACAGGTAATGTAACTTACTGCAGGGCTGTAAAAGTAGCACATACACAGTCTGAATGGAGATAAAATAGATGAAAGAACAGCCAACCTAACAGTACTTTGAGTTCTCAATCTGAAGTGCCTACAAAATCTGAGCTTGAGCCCAATGTTCAAATTTAAACATCTGGCCCACGTCTATGTCTGCAATGCAACTGACCAGGCCATAAATCTTTGTTCTGCCCCAGTCTCATGCCCAGTTTATTTAGAGGCAAGCGAAAACCATCAGCCTGATTACAACCTACCATTGTTAAGAACTAGAGGAATTAAGCTAAACTAATTCCAAGGTTATTCCAACATAACCCATGATACCACAATGCCTAATGAGCCAGCATACTGTTGTGCAGGTATTTATGGGATAGGAACAGGTCCCACGGCAGGAAAACTAAACATTGTGATAGGTTAAATCGTAAAAGTGGCAGAAGATTTGGACATTTCTTATATTTGTTACATTAAGTTGGACACAGTAAAACTGGATCAAATATTACAAAATGAGAGGTGAAACTGGTCAGACACACATTTTACTTTGACTTTACAAAAGGAGATTACCTCAGGGATGATTATTACCATGCAATGTGACAAGGATCTGTCTATCAGTCTATTTGCATCCCACATCCTGCTATTCCATAAAAAGATGGCTACCTGAGTCATTTTGTTGACTACAAGCAAACCACTCATTGGAATAGATGAGCTATTGGAGGCTCCTTTTGGATCCCATTGGATTGTTGATTCAATTTTGAATATAACAGAATGCACTTTGACATTTTGAATACCCCCAGTACCTTTCAAAGGCTTATGGAGTAAATCTTCATTCAAGTTTTCAGTCCCTCCAACTTTAATTTTTTATTGTTATTGTTTTCTAATCTGCCCTTTGACATCACCTGTGAAGACCAGAATTGGTCTTTATGTCATATTCAGAAAGATAACTTTGGATTTTCCAGTTATAACTATCAGTTTGTAGAAGGCTTTTTAAAAAGATTGAATGCGCTTGTGGCAGCCATGGTGCCCAATGAAACAATGAAGAAGGGAACCAAATAGGTCAGTGGAAAGAAGTATGCAATTCCAAGCCCTGAAAAGAAAACGAACAATCACCTCAATTTTATATATACTGATTTTAAAGAACAAAGTGCATTTGTTCTTTAAATTGGTGCCAGCCATAATGGATTTAGTGCAGCACTGTCCCAGGAACACAAAATTTGACCAATTGCTTTTGATATCTACAAATATCTGAGCGCAAGATGGACAATTATAGCTCCATGAAATTGTAGTTGCTAGCAGATTTCAGGAATATCTTTTGGCACCAAAATATGTGGTAGATTCAATGTTGCTGAGAACTTTGGAACAGCGGTATGCATCAGAATTTTCCATCTTGGACCTAGACATCAAATACAAGCCTGGCATAGCAAACAGTAACGCAGTCTTCCTTACCCAACCGCATATTAAAGCCTCACTTTTGTAGTAGCATTTCAACCTTTCAACCTTTGTCACTACTAGCTTAAGGTTGACCATACAGAAATTCCAGCCAATTGGAAAGCAAGTGTAAGCAACACAAGAATCAAATGACTACCTTACCAATACCCCTAAAGGCAGTATGTTCTTACATCTAGGGCTGGGTGATATTGCCTAAAAACTGTATCACATTATATATTTTAAATTTTAGACAACAGTAGATAATTATCAGGATATCCACTGCTTACACCAATGCTGTCTGAACAAAAATTGCAATTAAGGCATAACAACTCAATGCATGGAGCCAGAAGGAAACTGAAGGTTTATTGTTAGCTTCTACAATAATAAAAATAATATAAAATATTTATATAATGTTTGATCAACAAATAGTCTGTGAAGAGTTAAAAAACCTGTGAAGTACTGCTTGTTTTATTATGAGGCACAACTTTTTTCATTGCCACAATGAAATAGATTTTAACAACATGAACTCTTTAAAATTCTTAGGTCTCAGTTAAGAAAACAAACAGTGTTATCTTCTTATTCATATCTTAATTAAGTTAAATATTCATTTTAAAGATATACTGAGGGGAAAAAGTTAGAAAGTTATAAAATAACTGGACTGCATTTTATAATATCATTCATCTGCCATTTTCTTTGGGTAACATTCAATAACAATAATAATCTATAACATCAAATTAAATTGAACATTACTATTAAAATTCTGAATTATACAAAAAACCCTAAGTTTGTAAACCGTACCAAGAGATAAAAAAGCTAGCTAACTACACAGGTTGATTGACGCCTATACGTTAGAGATTAGCATTACTAGCAAGATAGAAAATATTGCTTATGTTACTGTACATTAGTTGATGCCAGTGATTAACGTAGTATTTTAAATTGAGTTATAACACCAAGTAAAATTTTAGCTTTCCTATGGTGAGGTTCAGCCAGTTTCAAAAGTATTGAAGTTGAGTCCAATTGTTTATTGAAGCGCCTTAACGCTGTGGTGACACAAACACAACAGGTGTCACTCAGTCATTGGAAGGCAAGTGCATCTATCAAAATATCACTCTTGACACCAATATCAATATATTGGATCATCTCGGCTTGTCAACAGCACTGTCAGTGTGCAGGCACCCGTGAAAGGAGATGCTGTTTAGCTGAAATCGAATAATTTTCCACACAACAGATTTAGATTACAGTAAATCTAGCTATTAGCTATATATGACTAAAAGCTCACCATGCATGTCTCACGTACTTCGGTGTAAGTCTCACTCATTGTGTCAACTAAAGATTGAAATTTTTTTTTAACAATATTTATAAATGTATTTTAAACAAAACCAAAACCAACATATTTTTTTTTCTGAAAGCACTATCACAAAGCATAATCATTAATTCTTTGATTTATACATGCAATGCTATCAAAAGTGTCTTTGATTTATGTTTTTTTTTTAAATGCATGACTGAAATAAATGCAAGGACAATGAAGCCCAGCAGGGGGATGGGGATAAAAGAGATGGGCCTACAGCATACACTGCCACTTGTGACTATTGGCAAACTGAACAAAACCGATGCAGCTAAAACCACAACTCTGTTTTTTCAGCAGTAAATTAGCCTTGAAGGCCAGTGAAATAGAGATTAGGGGATTATTATGTGAGGCCCCGCACAGAAAAAATAACAGCTATTGAAATTCAAAAGATCTTTTGGTAAATGTGAAAAAAGATAAATGGTGTCTCAAAATGATTTCACAGCACAGAATAAACCTTCAGAATTAAAAATCTTAAATAGTTTTTTTTTTCCAATATAAAATATATATATAAATAATATATATACATATATATATATAATATGTTATAATCAAATCGTTAAAAGGTAAGTTAATTTTCTGCATATCCTTTAGTTACACCTGCCAATTTAGATTTGCACTGCCTTGTAGGGCCTGCTTGAAATTGGCTTATCTTTAGAGAGGCCGTCTCACTTGACAACAGGCCGTTTGGAAGTTTATTTGTTTATTGCACCTTCTTAAGTGAACAAGAAAACAACTAAATCCAAAGCTGCACACAAACCATAAGACACTAGGAGCATGCAGCAGTGCTTCTCACAACAAAAAAATGAAATACTTCAATGACTAACTTTAGTTATGCTCTGAACGTAGAATTTTACACAAGTGAAACGTATATACAAGTTTGTTTTATTTAATTGAAACGATGCAAAGTATGTAAAAGGTTGAATCTTGCAAAAATTTGATCAATATGTTTTCAAACTAACGTGGAACTTTGCTACAAAATTAAATAATTTGAGTAAATAAACCATAACAAATCAGAACGGATTAGGGTAAAGATATGCTGCTCTTTTTGGTGGTTTCTTTAAAACGCAAAAGTAGCAGACTGTCAGAGAACGCGTTGTGGACTCCTGCTGATGTCTTTTGTCATTGTTGAATATGTCATGACTGACAAACCCAGGAGTGGATTAGCCACAGTGGATTAAAAGATTTGGCTCCTAGAGTTTACCTAATATTGTATTTCTTCTTATTATTATTATTATAAACCAACTATCTAAAGAATTTGTACATTTCTGGATCTACTGGGGAATGGAACATCACTGGTTTAAAATGATAGTAGTGAATCTAGGGGTGATTCTTAGTCACAAAGAAGCTGTGGAGGAGTGCATGCTAGCAACAATAAATACGCATGAAAGCTTGTCGTTACATTGATTTTCCTATGCACTTTAAGCAGTCAACACATTTGATGTGCCACCTTTGAAAACAAGGAGGTCGAAACAGATGCAAATCTGTGACAGTAAGAAGACATTTTTTTTACGCAAACACTCGATAATAAACAATGCAAACTCCAAGAAAACGACAATGACCACTTTCAAGGTACAAATCCAATTGAGATTGTAGACATGGTACCTACCACCATTGTCTGAGTTTACCTCACCATGTGGTATTTATTTTCATTGTGATGAACTGCAGACCTTCCCGACTGTCTCTCTACCGATAGGATCCAGCCGTGGACATGGCCGCCATGTTCAAACATAAAACCGATCATGTTTGCGAGAGTCCCTCTCTGTCCCTTTCTTATATTCCCTCTTTTCTGACTGTTCCAGTGGATCTCTGATGTCATTGCAGTATCTTGCGGGCCGCTCACCAGGGGGTAGCTGAAATATGGAGCACAGGCGTGTCTTCTGTTTTGCTTGCAGATTTGCTGGCTACATTTAAACCTTCTACAAATGTAAGATCTGCAAACAAAAATTTGCTCCCGTTCTGTGTGCCTTTAATCTCACAAAGGGCCCGCATTTACAGCTCTTTAATTGAGCCTTTAGAAAAGGTCTTTCCCTCAGATGTTCCGAGTAATGAGATTTAAAATACTATGATTAATCTGGGCCCTTCTTTTATGTACACATGCAGATGCGCATATATGCACGCGGCGCACACACACACACACACACACACACACACACACACTCTTTTAGACGAAGCCTGACTTTATCGCTGTATTTTTGAAACGGAAGGACGAATTTGGAAGGACAACCCAGCTGAAGTGCTTGGATTGTGCCGTTTTTAACAGAATCATTTTTCTAAGTGTGGCGACACGCTTTTTCGACCCCCTTTATCTTAACTATGTTACTTCAATCCAAGCAAACTTCTCCATTTCATTAGTCTTTCTTCTCATGTGTTGTTGGTAGCTAAATATTTCAACTGATCTTGTTTACAGTCTCTGTTTTGTTTTTTTAATAGAGCCGTTTCAGAGAACAATAATGGGAGGTAAATCGGAATGATTGATGCTCTCACCTGCCTCTCTTGTTGATCTGTTCTTCGTGTTTGATTTTCCTTTTCCGCCATTACTGGGTGCAGTTGTCAACTTGCCACCCTGAGTACTTTCCTATACTCACAAACCTTTTTCTGGTTCTTACTACTGTGTTGCTGAAAGATGTGCATCTTTACTGAGCTTTGGCTCTGCAACCTGATTGGATGACTCAAGGACCAGATGACCGTGCTTAAAACCCTATTGTAACTATGGAAACAGATCCCTAAGGCGTGAAATTTCGTCATATGTTTCATGTTTTGTGTAAAATAACTTTTAGTATTTGTTATTGTAGTATTTACTGACACTTTGACCATTCAGTTGTAATCTGTTATTTGTTATTTCATCTGTTATTTAGTATTTGCAGTTTGATTATTGGTTCAGTCTGCACTGGGGGGGGAAAAGGATGCAGTCACAATCATTATCTAATCACCAGCAGCCATAACTGTGCTTGATTCATGAACAAAGAATAAAGTCAGGTTTGTTTTGTATTGATTTCAGTGAAAACAAAAACATAATTAAAACAATAAAATAGCAAAACAAGGTTAGGAAGTAACGGTAAAAATGAAAGAAGACGAGAGAAGTGATATTGCCTTTGTAGCGCAGTGTTATCAGCTGCTTACCTTTCATATGAATTTCACACTCGCTTGTCTTGAAGCAGCCAGTTTTCGACACCTCAAGCCTTTTCCACAATACCAGATTTTTTCCTTTTGTGTGATCGACTCTTACATTTACATCGATGATGGTGCAAGAAAATACATTTTACATGCAGGTTTGTTCTTGTTTTTGATCTTTTTTCCCATAATTTTTAAAATATCAAGGTTAGAGAGTTCATTTTGTGTAGAAAAAAGTGAGATTTGCTTAGGGATTGAAAAAACACTGCATATTGAAAAGCGTTTAAGTGGCAATTTCCTTCACTTTTCTGAAACTCATTTAATGCTAGCAGTTTATACCTCCCTAATAGCCATTATTTTTTCAGATAGTAATGCATTTTCACAATAACTAACAAGTTTGTCTTTTAACCTAAATTTTTATTTTTGGTGTTTTTGGATATACTATATTAAATATTCATTATGTAAATCATAGGTAAATCAACCTAGAAAATGTTTTATTCAATTTTTCATCAAATTAAATTAAAACGAATAAATGTTTGAATATTTGCTTACCAAAAAATACCGGGACTATGGTCCTTAAAAATTAAAAATGTACTGAACTGTATTTTTATTGACTTTTTTTTTTTTTTTTTTTTTGGATGCGCATACTTTTTATAAAGTCTCTAAAATACTGATATTAGTTTTTATTAACTGCAAGGAAAGATCTTAAAGTGCATTATCTAATACTCTTGAAATATTTGGAGAAGAACAGCTATATTTAAGAGAAGAGATTTCTGGTCACCTCTTCAAATCAGATACCTTAGCAATTACTTGTATATATGGTCTAGTAGACGACACAATTTTGAAACTTACAAGGGGTCAATTGCAACAAACACTGATAGGATTATGTGGCCTAATATTGTAAAATAGGTCATTTTTTATATAATATACCTCCATATGCTATGCTGAATCATAGCTGCTTAAATAATTGAATTATAATTAATAATTAATAGGGATTAGACAATACATTGAACTCACAAAACAAGTCAGGATTCAGTAAGATACATATTGAATTTTTTAAAAATCACCTTTTTAAATTTAAGTATAATTATTTTTTTAGACCTTTTCATGGTGAATTTTGAAGTCTAAACCACCCATAATAACTTACTCTTTCCTACAGTAAATGGCTACAGGGCAACAGCACTCTGGCCAGGTTGGAAATCAATCGGAAGGAAAAATATACATCTTTGTATGTTAGCAAGAATATGATCTGCTTACTCACCCAAGTCCTTCACTCTTCATTGCCTCAACAGCACCCATTCACTAGGTTGAGGTTTGACTGCACACCTCCCAAGATTCTGTAGGAGTAACACCCAACACCAGGTTTAAAGGTTACTGTCCATGTTTCCCAAACTTTAGGCAGTGAGGCATTTGCCCAGTTGTAGAATGCACATTATTATTCTTGAGGAAAATTTACTCTTTAATATATTGAGTCCAGTAAGCTTTCTGGTCCTCCTCTAATGTACCCAGCAGGTTCAATAATGTGATTGAGCCATTCACAAATAACGTCCCCTTCAGGGTGGTATAGGACACTGTGGCTTTTCTTCATCCCATAGAGATGGCCGAGTTCGACAGTTGACTCAAAATTTGTCCCTTAGTCAGAGTGGAACCGCTTTGAACTGCCAAAAGGCTCTTTAAGGTTCTGTCGTGATAACCATCCATCCAAATTTGGTTAAGTGTTCTGTTACTACAAGAACATAGCCGTTAGAAGCAGGGTGGAGTTTCAAGAAGTCTATAGCTAGATACTCTACCGGAAACAAAGGTGACAATAGGAACTCATGGGGCCTTGGTGGTGATCACTGGAGTTTTGTAAAGTACATAAGTTGGGCATGCTGCACACCAGGTTTGAATTATCTCTTTCTATTTCACCCAAATGAAACTTCCGGCTGAGGTTCTTTTAACCCTGCAATGTTCTAATATTTTGTCAAAGTATGTTCACATTTCCCCATTTATGAAAGCTGGCAGCACCAGTTGATTGATGGATTCTTGATGGTTGATGGTTCTCGTAACCTCCAGTACAAGACCCCCCTGGTGCACCTCCAGATGTCCTCTCTGCATCCAAAGGCATTGTGCAGCAAACGGCAATCCTTTTTTCTTCTCAGCTGTGGTTGAAGACCAAGATGATAGAGATCACAAGTTCGGTTCAGGCTGGAAACAGTATGCTTGCAGTGGCATGATGAACCAGATTTACCTCTATCTAGGCAGAATGTTCCTATACATACACAGCAAGTCTTGTCCTATCTTGCATCCAAATCACAACTGCAGATATCCGACTATTAATACATTGCCAATTGTAACCTACCAACCCTAACATTGAACATAGCTCACGTACTGTTGTCGGAAGTGGCCATTTGATTTGAGCTTGCACTTTTTCCTGGCTTGGTCTAACGTGGAGAAATGGAAAACCTAGGTACGGTATCTTTCCATGTCAGTGTCCATATTCCAATAATTGATGCAGAGCTGGAGAGTCCCGTCCTTGCAGATCAAAACAATTGGTGAGGCCTATGAGCTACAGCAATTTTGGATAACCCCAGCCTTCAGCATGTCCTGCAGGAGTGCCCAAATTTCCTGATAAAAAGAAGGGGATATCTTTCAGTGATGTTCAGGAGTCAGCCATGCATCTCCTCATTGTATTAACCAATCATTGTCTGTCTCTGATCAAGGCCTCTCTGGTTGCTTCTACCTCTTGTTGTGTTACATTTACTTCCCCCACTGTCTGGTCCCGGCCAGTGGGGCCTACTAGTTTAAAGTCTGCTGCTGTCAGGTGGTACCCATGGCCTTTCTGCTCTATGGTGGCATTGGATGTGCCCTAGTTGCTTTAATCTTCTACAGATGGGCCGCCCTTGTGAATCCTGCTAGTAGAGCCAGGGTTTGGCGCCTCCTTGGGGATGTGGTCTTGTCTCCAATACCGGTGGTGGTGATAGGGGTTTGATGTACGATGATGGAGAGAATTGGGACTCCACTCCGCTCCTTGGACAAGCTGGCCATCTTATTGCTAATCTTAGATCTCCTCATGAAGCTCTTGTTTAAGTTTCTGCCTGTCAATAGGGTCAGCATTGGGCTTAGCTTTATCTGTGACTTGATGACATCCAGTCTCTCTTTCTGTATATAGTTGTATTGCTTTTAATTGTTGTAACGTTATTTCTTTTGTTTTTAATGATACGTTTTTATGTTACTCAATAAATAATCCGATAATTCATTCCTCCATTTCGCTACCATCTCCATGCATGTTTGTTTGCAGTCAAACAAAAAAAGCGATATTATGCATGATTTGGCAAGCTAGCTAGCTACCAATCTCAAAAGCAAGTGAAAAGTTAGCTGGTGAACTAACCTAGTACTGATCAATACCATTTTCTTTATAAATGTTTCTTTACGTGATGATTTAATAATAAACTGATTAAACAGCAGTTTGCAATTACTTTTGTAAATTATTAAACTATGGGAAAATAAACCAGTGACTGAATGAGAAAACACCTAGTAAACGATGCAAATCCTGAAAAGCCACCTGCTAAAGTTGCATACAGTATGTGTTTGACTTTTGATTAGCTTAGCTAAGGTAATAACTTTTCTTCATCAATGCAGCCATAATGTAAGTATCATAACCTCATGAAATATGTTTATTACAACATATTTGAGAATCGGATATGTCATTTGTAAAAAAAAAAAAAGAAATTCTTACATTTTAATTTTGATGTCATTTAATTAGAGAATATTAGGCATTCTCAGAGCTCATGCTCAAAAAAACAAGTATACAATTAGCAGCATAACCCTGGTTGACCATAGTGCAGCATGCACCATCAACAATGGTCACCAGAAGCCTTAAAACGCAGAACCGTGCTGACTACGCCAAGTTAAGGTGCGTGTTTACTGTAGTGGTCTGATTACAAGGCACTGATTTAACTAGGAATGATCTGACTACTCCACCCTCAGAAAAGGTGAGGACCTATCTCACGTTATTCTGACTCAGGACCCATCAGTGACCAGTGAAAGTGAATACAAAACAACAACAACAGACAAGAAAAAAAACATTTAGTTCAGTCTAATGCTATGAGACAAGAACTATAAAACTGACACGACTAATGCGCTACTTCCTTAATAAACGTTTCTTTTCTTAGAAAAGTCAGGCTACTTTGTTATACACTACATGGAAAAAAAGAATTGGGACAACTATACATAACACCTACAGGAGCTTTTATGACATCCCATTTTAAATCCATAGGCATTAATATCGAGTTGGTCCCCCCTTTGCAGCTATAACAGCTTCCACTCTTTTGGGAAGGCTTTCTACAATATTTTGGAATGTGTCTGTTGGAATTTTTGCCCGTTCTTCCAGAAGAGCATTTGTGAGGTCAGACACTGATTTTGGACGAGAGGGCCTTGCTTGCAATCTCCATTCTAGTTCATCCCAAAGGTGTTCAATAGGGTTGAGGTCAGGCCTCAAGTTCTTCCACACCAAACTCATCCAACCATGCCTTTGTGGACCTTGCTTTTTGCACTGGGGCACAGTCATGCTGGAACAGAAAAAGGCCCCCAAACTGTTTCCATAAAGTTGGCCTAGGCCCTTACCAAGACATTTTGGAAAATTCTATCCTTCCAACTTTGTGGAAACAGTTTGGGGAAGGCCCTCTTCTGTTCCAGCATGACAGTGTCCCAGTGCACAAGTCCTAAAATCTTTAGTTGTGATGTTATCCAGATATTAGATTAGAACTGCACTGTTAAAGCTGATCAGATGATCTTTCATACGGCTGTAGTGAACTTGTAATTTTGAAGCCTTCCATTTATGCTCAGCTTCTCTACACTCTCCCTAAAGAGCATATATTATCATTGATCCTGGGGTACTTCTATTGGAATGTAATGTTTTAATTTTCAAAAGTTCAGCTGCAATCAAGGTAGGCAGACATAAATTGTTAAAAATGAAGCAAATGAGTAGGTGCTACAGAGGAAGCAGTGAAAGCTAAAGGCTAATATGTTGAAAGCTAATATGTATCAGCAGCTAAAGAGGTGAGAACGTTCTGTACATTATATGTTATTAGCAGGGATAAGCATTTTGACACTGAGGTGATCAGAAACACGTGTCCTTTGTTGCCACATTACTTAGATTAGGCTAACAGTTAAGATTCAGAGTATGGCTTAGAAAATGAATTGTTCCTGATACAGATTGTACAAGGTTAATAAATTTGAAAAAATGTATAAACTCAGTATCATAGCATATGCTTTGATTTGATTAAAAAAATTAACATACATGCCAGCAAGAAAAATACTAATACCAATAATAATTACAATAATTATTTATACACAATATCACGGTTATTATTTTTTATAGTAGTTTACTTCAATCAATCAATCAATCAATTTATTTTTATAGAGCGTTTTTCACGTGTTTCCATGTCACAAAGAGGCTTTACATACAGAGAAATACAATAGGTCCCAGGCCTGACCCCTAAAAAGCATGCCAGTGGAAACAGTGGCAAGGAAAAACTCCCTTAACTGGCAGGAAGAAACCTTAAGAGGAACCCGGCTTAATGGGGGAGCTCATCCTCCGCTGGTCAGCACTAGGAGCTGAATTAAATAATCTAATGTCCATATTGTTTGATGCTCTCCAGTGGAGGAGTTCCAAGATATTGTAATATCCAGAGGAGAGCGTTGGGGGCCCAGATGGCTGGAGTCCAGATTAATGGTCCACTGGTTGCTGTGGTGGAAGTGATGCAGTCCTGCAGGATGCCTCACGTGATTGCTCGAAAGAGAGAGATGGCGCATTTTGTAATGGTTATCTATGGAAGCAGGATGATCAGGTAATTTGAAAATTTTAAAAGTGAAACTTTGTGAGTGGTCACAGCTACATAAATCTATGGCAGCATACAAAAAGGGTGAATGCCGGAAACAACACATGGCCATGAAGGTGGTCCGAACTCATCCCGCCCCACCAAAGGCAGAACCCAGCCAACTAAGGGGGAACCACCAATGATGGTGCGACAACAGGAATAGTTCTTATCACCAAAACATTTCTATTAGCCACCGTCCCTTCACTGTCACAGTCCCCCTATTGACTATATGCCAGTTTGAAAAGAAACATTTTTAACCTTGCTTTAAATATAGAGACCCGGTCTGATTCCCGCACAAATTTGGGTGGCTATTCCATAGTTGTGGAGTTCTATATGCAAATGCTCTACCTCCAGATTTTGATTTGGATATTCTTGGTATAGATAGATTCCCAGCCTCTTGTGAGCAAAGTAATGTAGATGGGACATACGGGACTATAATATCTGTTAGATACGAGGGAGCTAGCCCATTTACAACCTTGAAAGTTAACAAAAGCTCCAATCTAGCCAACAGAAAATCCTCACCCGGGCTCCCTAATAGATATAGCTGCTTGTCATCCGCATAACAATGAAAGTTGATCTTGTGCTTCCGGATGATATAACCAAGGGGTAGCATATACAAAGAGAATAGAAGGGGGCCCAACACTGAACCTTGTGGTACTCCATATCTAACCGGAAACAAATCAGATGAGTCTTTCCCAATTTTAACGAATTTAAATCTATTTGTCAAATATGACCTCGACCAAAATAGAGAAATCCCTTTTATGCCTACGTGGGTGTCAAGTCTTTTTAAGAGGATATGGTGATCTATAGTATCAAATGCAACACTTAAATCAAGCAGTACTAGAACAGACACCAAGTTATTATCAGATGCCATTAGAATATCCTTTACAACCCTAACGACTGCCGTCTCAGTACTATGCCCTGTTCGAAAACCTGACTGAAATGTTTCTAGCATATTATTAGAATTTAGAAATTCCA
>JAOYSI010000001.1:887079-951082 GCA_025775065.1 Hiodon alosoides | reverse complement strand
TGGCTACTGTATCAAAAATAAATCTTGGGTTGTTTTTGTTCTCCTCAATTAGTTTGGAGAAGTATGCAGAGCGAGCACATTTATAATTATGAACACTGTCTTTCCACGTCTTCCACTGTCTTACCTTGTATACATCTTATTTTGCAAGATTATACTCTTCAACCTTCCACAGTGGTTAGTCTATCCTGCTGCTGCAGCTCATTCGTTCTTAGTGTGTGTGTGTGCGTGTGTGTGTGTGTGTGTGTGCATTTGCACCTGTGTGTGTCACTTTCCCCTGTCTGTTTGAACTCCACATGTCTCTTTGCCTAAGCCTTTCCTTGCTCATATCTAATTTTAATTAGAAGGGAGATATTAGTAATCAATGCAAGGATAATGCAAGTATTAAAATGTTTAGTGTTAAAAACCGAATCTAAGCTTTTCTAAAGTTTGCAGTCACAAATGGGGTCATGGGACATAGCGAGGAAAGAAAGTGAAAAGTCTAAATTTACAGGCTATCTATTGGACTACAAAGATCATAAAGACAGAAAATGCAACTGTAATATAGAAGCCGCTCCATAGCTCTTTGTGAGTAGCTAGTACTTGCAACTGTACAACAAATTGGATTATGAAAAGAGGCTGACCACATGCTGATTGGAGGGAATAGCTTGGACATTTTATGAAGGGAACACCAGCAGGGCTCTTCCAGGTATTTAAACCTTTGAACCATGCATTTGTTGTACACTGAAAACAGAGCCATTCAGTGTCCTAGACATTCTAATTCTTAAGTGCTCATCTAGAAAACATGAAAATAATAGCCAATTCCAATTTTTTTAAATAAAGCAAAGCCTGCATCTTATCAGACTAGTTGAAAAGTTGAAAACCAGTACATGCTGACTAAATGGATATGAGGGAAAGTATCTGTTATGTTTAGAGTTTTGTATGTTCGATGTTACAGGGGTGAGGTAATGGGGAACTGTGGGATATCGGCCAACGGTTCCTGGGGGGACAGTTTTGGCTAAGGACACAGGGGTATGGTTTTAGTGAAAGACGCACGTGTTAGTGAGTGTCTTGTTCTGACACTTAATAAATAACGACGTTTATAAGTATATGTGTCTTGCGTCCTATCTGACACAATAGTTTCTCACTGTAGAAGACACCTGCAATTGCAAATACAAAGGCAGGTGCGAGTCAAGCTCATGTAATTTGCCATTTATGACCCGAAGACCAAATCTGAGGTGGGGGTGGGGTGGAAGGGAAGCAGGGCTTTTCTCGGCTTGTTGCTAACCAGCGTATCCTGTCAGCTTCCCGGGTGCTGTCAAGAGGAATGTGACTCTCTTCCAATAGGTTGCCGGTTGTGTAGCCTGCAATGTGTAAAAGAGAAATCATACTTTCCCATTCTCCCTATGTGTGTTAAAAGGAGCTAAGATTCATTAGTTCAATGGGCAATTCCAAATTTTGTAGAAAACACTAATATTATTTAATTATTCTATAGAGGAACATGAAACAAATCTCAGAAAAATATAGCTAAAGAGAGAAGCCAGAAAGGGGTACCATCCATGTTAGCTGGTTAGCTGGTGGCGATCAAACCAGATCTGCAATTAATTTTATGATGCAACCAAAGAATAGTACAGAGCTGGAAACAGGACTAGAAATAGTTAATTAATTAGCCAAGTTTATTCCTAGCCTCTCAGACATCAGTGTAACCCTGTTCCAGCTTTTAACGCAATTAAGCGCAATCATCTGGGATGACCAACATTATATCGCTTTCAGAAATGAAGAACCAATCTTTACAAATTTTGACCCAAAACCAAGAAGCTCAGATGATATGCAACAGAATATGAATTGACTCAAATCAATGGCATGTCTTCAGAGGTAAGAAGAAGATATCATGTATAGCTATCTAAGGAAGGATGTGTTTGGGGCAAGACACCTGTGGGTGGAGGAATGAAAACAAAAAGGACAAAACAGCCTTGCAAGTGAACAAACAAGTCTGAGTGGCAGGATCAATGCAGTGCAAGTAATTGCTGTATTTGTAAAGTCACTACATTATTCTACTGAAACAACTGGTGTTATCTACATGACAACATGACAACTGCTCTCTCTCTCTCTCTAGTGTTCCCTCATTTTCTCTTTATATGTATGTAGTTTTCCTGCCTCAATAAAGAATTTCAAGGGCTAATTAACCTATTCCTTGCTACTATTATACACTACTTTCAAAATCCCATGCTGGTTAAATCCTTCAGACACTGCTAGATATTAAAGCTTTGAAAATGTGTCTGTCTTCAGAAGTTGTACATTCCCAATAAACCCCAAATATTATTTCCTGCTTTAGTCTAGTTAATGAAAAAACTATGCTAACAATACTTTACAATAACATTGTAATACTAGATAAAGTATGCTTACAAGCACATTTGCCTGTTACAATAAAAATAAGAAAAACAAATAATTTTTATTCAAGATAACAATACAGTGAACTACAATATAAACAATGTTTCACAAGTTACATATTACTCCTATACTCAATGACCTACATGACATCAAACAGAAAAACCATGACCAAGACATATAATCAGGATACCTTCTAAACGGAAATCAGTCTTGTCTAAAAACATGATTCATTTTTATTTTATTTACTCTCAACAGAAACCGTAAATGAATGGAATTGAGTTTTGCTAAATTCTTAGCGCACATACATATACCTCCCCATCATTCAGCACTCATCCCCTTAACTCACGCCCTTGGCCATTCAAACCCTCTCCCAGAGGTGCTTATTTATTCCTCCCTTCAGGCTGTCATGGGTGAGGTCAGGCAAAAATGTGTGTGTGTGTGGGGTGGGGGTAAAATACACTTTACACTCAATTACCTAAATAAACTCAGTTATGACAGAAATTCTTTAACAAAAAATATATGTTCAACGAGAAGCATATTAAATCATGATGCTCCATATGTAAAGAGAGTACAGAGACCACAGCATATATATCTCTGGATCACCATCACCTTCAGGAATAGCTCAGGGCATGCCATTGCCTAGGGAATCAGCATGAACTGACTGGTGTCGGCAATGAAGCCAGCTGAAGACAAAGTGCATAGATACAGCAAAGGTATATTTTGTGAATACATATAGACCGTAATTTCATTAATGAAAAACCAGAAACAAGCGTTCGTCAGTATATAAGTGGTGCTAAACCTCTCTTATAACATATATACATATTTTGCAGGAATTCCTTTACAGCACGCTGACACCGCCATCCATCCTGTATGGATATATATAGATATATAGATAAAGGGCCAGCTTAAGCATTTTTGGGGCCCTATCCACAAATCCATTTGTTCACTATGTTGTTCTTGTCTGTTTTTAACTGCACTCTTTGTGTGCTTTTGTGTACCTACCATTAGTGGGAGGGTTGTGGTTTTTAAAAAAAATACTACGCGCAATCATGAAATATGAGGGAAGCTAAGCCTTTAGCCTTTAGTCTTTATTCTTTTTTCTAATAGAATTTTTAAATTGAAGGAAATGTTGGGGTGGGGCCCTGACAACCGCAGGACAAACGCAATCACGTGGTTTTCTCTTTGCTGGAACTGGACCTGTGTGTGAATGTGTGTATGTGTGTGTGTGTGTGTGTGTGTTTGTCTGTGTGTCTGTCTGTCTGTCTGTGTGTATGTTCAATGACCAGAGAAAACAAAACATTGTTAGTAATTCCGTTGTTATTAAGTAAAACATTTAATTGGGCATTAAAAACTGATGTGGCGGAGTAGTCGGTGTGGGGCGGTCCAGGGGGGCTGAAAAATAACTAGACAAATCAATAACAGCACTAAGAGAACCTGCTGTGTTGCATGGATTGTTATAAATATAAAATGAAGAGCTGTGAAATGCTGATAAACATTCCTAATTTATTAAGTCACTTTAAAAACCGATACACAGTGGAGGCTTCATTATGGCTAAAAAGTCCCTCGATTGAATGCAAACTACATATTGTAACAGTAAAAGGAACCATGTGTCTTCGTAGATCTATGTTTATGTGTAAAATAACATTAACGTACCGATCTATTATCAAATAGCTCCACTGAGCATTTCCTCCTCCATTACTTACTCCATAGCTTTTTCGTGGTTCTTTGTCATTTGCAAGGTTTATATTGTTAATTAAAACTTTAATTTAAAACAATTGACTTTATCAGCAACAGAAGGGGTGGATCATGAAAGCCGTAGTTTTACCATGTGTTCTTGTAATGAAGCAATGAATTAATCAAAGTAACAACCTAGTGTCATGGTTAAGGACTGTAATGCGGTTCTAACCCTAATCACTTTGTTACATTATACAGAGTTATTCATACATATATAACACAATTATGTATAAGTGCATGTATTTACGGCAACTATGTAAATACTCAGTATTTAGACATGCAAGTATTACCAAATGATTTGTTTGTTTTTAAGTGTTATAAATAAATAAAACCCTCTTCATTTTGATTATGTGTTCATGGTGAGTAACATAACATAACATCAAACATAAATTCCGTAATGTACGTAAAAGTTCATGATTAAACAATCAATGTAATTTCTCAATAATTCTGTAATAATTACCTGTTACAAATCTCTTAAATGCCTTCATACGGTCAGGAAAATTATAATATGAGCCATTTTAAAAAGCAATAACCTTTCCCTATGCTGGGTGGTTATTTTTGTTAGCACTCTGAATAGGGACAAGCTTATTACACATTTTCTATGTTTCTGTGTTTCCATGTTTCACCTAAAACTATCTATTTGAATGTGTTCAATATGTAAGTAATTCTTAAAGGGTCTATTTGAAATTAAGCTGCATAAAAGCTTGGTATTATCCTGAGCTGTTTGATCAATTGCAACTATAAAGTCTAAAAAAATTAAGTTGGACACTAGCTAATCTAGGTCTTGGCACAGTATGAAGGATTAAGCACTGCTGTTGTTCTACCACGCATTAGGGGTTGATGACTCTGGACTAATAGTTAGGTTACCTACAATAAAAAAAAAAAAAAATTAATTCTGTTGGTACAATGACTCATTTGTTGTGCTCAAGAAATTTGATTTAACTTTAAAAGCTTTGATTTACGAGACTCACATACACATTGTATTTATGAAACCAAATGAGTCACCACATAGAATGTGTTGTATTCCAGAAGAGCATAAAATATGTATAATGTATTTCTGTTACAGCAGCCGAAACTCATCTGGCAAAACGGAAGACATATATGTCAGGTCTAAGACACAGGAGAGGCAGAAAGATCATCGTGCAGCCTAAAGGTCAATGAGGCGCTCTGCAAGCTTTCTAATAAACGCAAATCCTGTCATCTGGGAATGTGTGCCAGTGGAGCCTGTATCATTGTTTCAAATATCCATGACCTTTACCACAAGTGTTGCTCCCTGCAATGCCTGAAAGACAGCTTAGACTGGTTGGATGCCCTGGCACCACAGGGAGCAGGGATAATTATCTGTATTCAGCATTAAAGAGGTCTGCAAGAATAATTAAAAGAAAAAAACCTCTGGTGTGACTCGTACAGGACGTTTCAGACTGGCCTGTGTTTGAAAGTAAGCAGCCGCCAGCTGTAGAGTGATACAAATTCCTCATCAATTAATGCACAATTAATCAGCATTGATAACACAGCGCTAACCTTTCCAGCTCCTGCTGTTTGCATGACATTTCAGCCAGGTCTAATGGAGGGAGCCAGATTCGGTCAGACAATCAACAAACATGATGGTCTTCGTGGACAAATGCGTTATGTATTTATCCCCAATGTCAATTCTTAAAACTGAGCAATGGAGAAACAGGACTAAGGCCATAGGAATTGAAATGGTAGTAAATCATTTGTTTAGTTTAAGATAACCCTGATGACCAAAAAATGTATTATTTACACTTCAAAATACAGATTTTTGTGTTGTTTGTGGATATTAGTAAAAATGTAAATTGTAATGTATTTACTGTTAATAATACTTACTTCCATTGTGTTTACGTCTGGAAAGGGTTTTTCTATTGTGCAACCTTCAAATTGTCACATAAGACTTATAGCATAACTGATTTGAAATCTGCATGGTTAGCTAAGTAATGGGTTGGCAATCATTAAATCTGTCCCTTAAAGGCCTCAATGACTCATTATTCTACTCACAAATTGATCATAATAAGTACAGAAACCAGAGTGGGCCTGGCAGGAGCTGAAGGTGGTGATGCCTCTATAATTACCCAGTGGGGATATCTTTTAGTTCCTGGCAGAAGTGCCCTTCACCAGGGAGAAAGGACAAACTTCCCACACACCTGCTGCTCCTGCACTCCCCTGCACCTGCTCTGCCTCTATCATTACTCTGCTTGCTTCTCTCCTAGATTCCAACTTGAATGAGGGTTTGACCCTATTTTTTAATTTTTTTTATCCTTTCTGGTGTTTTAAAGATGGCGGCTATTCGCGCACGGTGTCCTAATCACAGTGAGGGTCAGGGTTTCTCTCTCCTTCTGTTAGGGCTATCACAGTTTTACCGCAGTGGATTTCTAGTAGTGCTATTTAAAAAATATGTCAAGAGCACTGTAGAAGTTCTTGTGCCTCTACCTCGTCAAGCATCATTAAGATTCTTGTTCTTTCCACTAAATGTCAGACTTGAGACAGCTATAATGCAGTGATTCTAATTCTCGATGAAGTGGGATCCGCAGCCTAATGACAGACAGGTCGCAGAGAATGGAATTCTACCCAGGTAATTAGCCCTAATGAGGGCAGAGAGTGAAACTCTTTGGGGAGGTATAAGCTCCCTCCCTGCTCTGCCACAGTGAGGACAAACACATTAGGCAATGCTGAAGTACTCAGGCCTGTGCCTAAGACGGATCCTGTGGACTATTCATTTGAGAACTTGTCACATTGCACCAGCTGGGTGTTTATTTAGCAGAGAGTGTTGTTCATTGTGAAGGCACATTAATGGTATTACTTGTAAAAGTTGTAGAATGAGAATGAGACGAAGTGCATAAAATGGTCCCATTATTGATCTGCTTCGTATATACTCTCATTTGGGAAGGGCACGATATGCTTCACATTTACAATTTATTGTGAAAATTTTATTTGATAAACTAGAACTCCAATAGAACTAAAGTAAGTTTTAGTGCAGCACATGTTTTCCTATTAGTTGAGAAACCTGTGAATAAAAACGAAAATTACAATAAGTGAGTGTCATGGGAAGAATCGATGTTATGGGCATCATTAATATATAAGATTGTGCAGACTGCAAATGTAAATACACATTCAAATTCAATGGTATACAGGAAAAAATAGTGCAAAACCAAAAACCAAAAAACTAGTTAGTATTTTTATTTTATTTTTTACATTTCTGAACTGAGCCATCTGCTACTGGATGGATTACAAAGGTGTAGTGAAACAGTAATGATGGTGTGTCACAGCGCTTGCCTCCGGTGCGCCCAATGCCCTCGCCAGAAGAGCTTAAACAGTCACTCACAATGTGTTTGATAAAGGGGTTTCTGCCCTCCTCCCTATAGCCACCTACAGTAGCCTCATTATCTTGAGAGTTCATGCAGCCACATCCCTGTACAGAGGTGACGCTGTCACTCATCAGAAGAGCTGCCATTGCCGGGTATTGCCACTGAACCAAGGAGCAGTCGCCATCACAGCAAACCCCCTACTGCTAGATGGGGCACCTGCTTTGTAGAGCAGTCTCCTTCAACTGAGAAAATTCAAATATATGCTACTTGGATTGGATTTGTTTAACTTAGATGTCTGACATCTGCCAGACCAAGGCTTACCTAAATCATTTAGAGATACACAGTCTAAACAGCTGGGGTTTTTGTGTCTACAGCGGAATACAGGGATTGATTTATCAGTTCTGGTTGATTCAAGAAGGTCATTCCACCACAGAGGGACCAAGGACTTAAAAATAGTCAGAATCAACTATTTAAACCTGGGGGGCTTCAAGGTACCCAATAATGAACTAATTAGAGCATGAGGTCGAACAGCAGATAACATAGAGCTAGAGCCTGATGCTAGCACCGGGGTTTTGAATATAATTTGGTCTCTTATTAGAAGCTAGTGAGACGTAGAGGGGTGATACGTGAAATTAATGGGAGTTTTTCAACACCTGAGTGGTTGTAGATAGTGGTTGCTGATGAGCTGCAGAGGAAAAGAAGTAATTCTGTTTAAGAAAAAAGAATCCGCAGGACTGGTCAAGCAACACAATTTTCTCAAAGGAGAGATCATCGTCAAATGTAATAAGATGCAGTCCAGGATGACGATACTTCTGCGTCGTCTGTGGTTATAGAGACATTTGTGCGGGATGAGAACTTGGAATAAGAAGCCTTTTGAGGTTCAGTTTTAGGTGCTGACAGATCGTGACAGTCAACATATCATTAAGGCATACCATCTTTTGGTCAAAATTGGGGAAGGAACGAACATTTTAGGTCATCAACATAGCTGTGTTAGAATAAATTGCAAAAATTGCTAGGCCATTAATAGAATAAAGAAGGCGCTACAAAATGCCTACAGTGGTCAAAGACCACTTATCAACAGAGCCTGGTACACCCATATGTCTCAGGCTAATTACGTTTATATCTAGTCCCACATAAAAAACCCTATTAAAGTTTTCAACAGGCTTTCTTTTAAATACAGAAATGGGACCATTGACATTGGACCACAAACAACACTTTCATGGTTCAATCCAGTAAAGGCATGTGGCTCTGGGGAAGGATGGGTGGGAATCTGTTGGCTTTAGCTTGGCTAAATAGCTACTTCCCTCAACATTTTGGATGCTTGTTGATATGTAGTGAAAAGCGTTAGCTGAAAATTTAAGCTTGATTTAAATTTATAAGAAAAACTATTTAAAATAGTTCCAGTTCTTATGTTTTATCCTGTTGTATTATGCTTATTGGACCTGGACAATTCTTCCAATAAAATTGAAACAATTTTGAAAAAACGGTATTTGGTTTCAATACACCTTTAAAAAAAAGAAACATGATCGACAAAGGAAATGTATTATTTGTGTCGATGGGTGTAAGTGTGCGTTATGGTTTATATCAGATTTCAAATAGGATAAATAGCTCCATCTTGTGGTACATAAATAAATTCCACGTTTTAATTGATTGCAATTTACCCAAGTAAACCTTGAAATGCTTTAATATTTGTTCATGGTATTTTTAGCCACTTTCTGATGTATGATATGGTACTGGCTAAAGATATGGAGGGCTGACCTCGATCCAGCTGGTTTGTCTGTGGGTTTGGTGGAGTTTCAACACCTGCCTGTTAAAGCTCTTTACACCTTTACACAAATCAAGTCATATATGAGATTACCATTATGATAATCATGATCTGATCTGAATTTCAAATATTCCATTTTGTTACACAAGAAAACAGTCTACTCTCATACGGATTGCAAACTTGACTAAAAGAAACTCTTTTACCTGAGGTCGCCATAATTTAGACACATATTTTGCGTCAAATGCATTAGAAATCATAGAGCAGGCTTTCTTTTTACTATCATGAAGTTTATTCTCAATAATAGGATAGTTGACACAATGAAGTCTTTCTTGCTAGAGCTACAAACTATTCTTGTGGGAACTCCAAATAAACACACGACGAGTGTCATATCGACTTCCTCTGCGCCTTTTGTTGGGAGGTATAAGCTTATTAGATGGTTCAGCTGCACCACCCAATTGACTGGTTGTCCATTTTGGCTTGAACAATGTGCACATTTGACCTCGTCCTTGTCTCAAATATTGTAACTCTTACAAATAAATAGATTCAAGTAAGAATTTGGGAGGGAAAAATTGTATTGTATAACCTGCAAATAAGAAAGAAAAAAAAAAAAAAAACCTTGCCAGGTCCAGAGCACACCTAGAGATAAGGTCCATCATTAAAATACAATACTGTGACCAAGATTGACCTACCCATGAAATGCAAACAAATACAATAAAACACGGAGGAATTCAGAAGTTTAATCTTATTTAAAGTATTCCACATAAGATTAAATTACAAGTTAAAGCTGTAGTTTTTAGCGAGTTGTGTAAAACAAGCAGTCTATACCTTTTTAACTAAACAATATTAACAACTTATTAAATATTTCCATTTCTTCTATACAAGTCACACTGGGAACCTATTTTTAATAGTGGACTAAAATAAACCGAGGAGACATTTAATAATACTTAAAACTAACAAAATGAGTAACACTGTACACAATGGGTTTAAAATGGAAACCACAAGAACTTCCTGCCAACAGTATGTTTTTAAAAACAACCCACATTAAGAACATAAATATCCTAGTAACAATGTGTAATGTCCTTCATTGTGCCGTCTTCACCACCCTCCTTGCTTCGGTCCACTGGCACTTCTGCAGTTATCTCGTCTTGTCCAGCTCCACTTCCACGGTCTTTAACTGCTCCATCCTGCTTCATCTCCTCTACTTCCAGTCCATCTTCACCTCCATGGGGTACTTCAGTCGTCTCTTGCACCTTCTGCACTTGATCAATCTTCACCACTTCCTGGACATTGAACTTTCTGAACAGCATATAGTCCCGCACTACACTTACACAGCACACACTTTTAATCACCTCGATAATAATGGTGTACTCGGGGTTAGTCAGATCCACTTTATTTTTTGGATTCAACTTCCCAACTATTCCTAAAAGAGAAAAATAAATATTTTAAGTTATAAATATTTGAGCATGAAAATCATTGGAAAACAAAAAACATGTTGTTAATATCCTCTTTCCTAAAAACTTAGTTATTCTGAAAACTAACATGTTTCAGAATAACTTTTTTCCCCCATGGTCAATATTTAATTTATCAAAGATATTTGATTGAAATTAGCACTTACATTAATCTTTACGCTGCTTAAGATTTCCAGTGTTTATGGATCTAACTTTTCATGAGGCAAATCTATCTTTAGGAAAATACACCAATAGAGACGTATGTAAACTTGGCAGAGTAGCGATGGGACAGCTAATGCATTTTGGCTAGCAATCAGGGATGGTAAGGATGTGTGGATGTATCACTGGTTTCCTCCATTCCTAGTCTCCTTTCAGGCACCCATCTCTTTACCACACTACAGGCTACACAGCTTGCATGAGAGTTTCAATGGCGATTGGAGAAGAGGCAAGTCCCTCTCGATGGCCATTGCCAGTCTGCAGGCACCCGGGAAGCCAGTAGGAGATGTTCATTAGCAGCCAGCAGCAAGAAGCCCTGCTGATTTAACCCATCTCCAGCCCAGGCACTGCCAATTGTGACATGTGCTGAAATCGAACCTGCAAACTCAAGCTCATAGGGTTCAGTCTGCACTTGGGTGAGCGCCTTTACCAACTAAGCCACTCAGAAGTTTCAAGTTTAGGTTCTGTATCAAATGTAAAATCTCAAAATAATATTTACACAACGTTAGAAAAAGCAGAGAATAGCAATTTCCCAATTTAGTATCCCCACACACATAAAAATAATTTTCCCTCGTTTTTAATGTACTGAATCACCATTACATACCTGCTAAAGCCTTAATGACTTCCTCCCTCTTACTGTGGGTGCTGTTGCGTGCTTTGAAGACTATCTGAAAGGTGCCTTGGTTGGGCGTCTTGAACCATGGTTCCAGGAAGCTGCCCAAGTACTTTTCCATGTCTTCAATAAAGGCCTTACAGGTCCCACTCACTGGCAGCATCCTCAGAATGACCCTAGATTTCTTTTTTTTTGTTGTATGCAGGTCTTGCAAAATGTGATGTACCAGCTTGTCTGGGTCTGTTTGGGAGAGGTTTTATTGCACAATGATGAATGCACATTTTGGTAAAGACGTTGCCAACAAGGGATTGGCTCTTGGTTACATGTACATGTCTTGCGATTTATTACTACAAAACCAGTCACAAAAAGGAGGTTCCTTTATTATCTGGGTCCAGTAACTGACAAAGCTTTTGAATATAACATCACCATTCTGTTGACAGCATTTTTTGTGTATAGTTAGTGCACACTATTGTTCAAAATGTAAAAAGGGGGTTAAGATCTGCATAACAAGCTGTATGGAAAATGTTATGTTGACAAATAGATTTTCTGATATCAGTAAAATAATAACAATATGGCTGTGGAAAAGTACTGTGGAATGGAAAATGTTTATTATACAATACTCATCCTCACCTAAATGCTGTGTCCTGATGAAGATTACATTGTTAGCCCCGCTATCCAGAACCTGGAAGCGCCGCTCTCTCTTCTGCGTGGATGATTGAATCTGTTTGACCTCTTTTTTTAATGCTGCTTCGGCATCGTCTTTATCTTCTCCATCCTCCACATCACTGTCGCTTTCTTCAGCATCATTAAACTGCAATAAATAGTTCAATAAATACATAAATAATAAGTTGTTAACATTGGATCATTTCAGAGTCCGGCTGCAAAAAACTTAATTACGTCCATACCTTCTCCGGTCCATATAACTGGTCCGCGTACTCGTTGAGGAGGCTGAAGGCTTCTGCGGTACATTTCCTCTCATTCATGTTGCAGGTGATGAGGATCCCCTGCATACCCACCTCAAGTTCGCGGGAACCTTTGTACCTTTTATTTCCATAGTTGGCATACCGTTTTTTCCCCCTTTTCCTAGATTCCTGAATTTCCGCCATATTTAATCTTTAAAATATTAGTCAAACCAATCAGTTAGGTTACCAGGTAAACTTTAAACTTTTCACTGTACAGCTCGAAAGCCGGAAGCCTAGGTGTTCTGGAGTTTGTCCTCGACTTACATGGAATACGTCTTAACTATATTGTTACTTCCTGTTATTACTGCAGAAACGTGTACCTTACCGAGTTTAGCCTTAATAAAACACGTTTCGCATCAAATTGTTACGTTTCGTACCTTCAATATTTAACTAAGGAGATTTTAAACATTAAGTAACAAATACTTAGTTGCGTTCAGTTTATAAACGCCTTCTATTTAAACCTGTACGTGCTTTCTCACCTCTAGCCTTCACCGCTATAAGTAACGCCACGCCACATTTAAGCGACGTAACGTAAAACGAAAAATGGCCCTCCTTCAACAAAGACGTAATGCAATTTCTAAAAGCAAGACCCACGACAAACAGTAACCATGCTGACACAATCAAACCAATTCGTCGTTGGCTACATTTTAAAATTACCCGGTATTGTAACAACTGTATATGAACATTTTTTCCCCACAAGAGTAGGAGATATTGCAGAAATAATTACAAAATTTTGAAAAGCCCCGTTATGTTGAAGAGGTGATATATAAATGTATATATTAAAATGTTTTTTTGATCTACTGGAGTTTGAGCAGAGAGACCATACCATCTGCATACTATTACCAGCCCTTTGTGTTTATTTCAGTTTGATATATTTGAAATATTTCTCTTTCAACGATGTATTATTTATTGAGATACAGTGATTCGTTTTACAATCGTTTGCTGCTCCAAAGCTTCCTCTAGCTGGGAAGATTGTAAATTGCAAACAGGTACACAATTACGATCTTTAACCCAAGTTTGTTGTTAAACCGCGACTCTTCCTTTGGTAAAAAAAAAAAAAAAAACACAAAAAAAAAAGTGAATTATTTATTCTAGCACCTTTCAACCTGTATTTACATAAGATAGCCGCTACTTCGAATGTGTACTTGTATAACATTTAAAACTTGAAATATTATACTGTTTCTTTAAGGGGATATAAGAAAATCTTATTTTAATGAGCTATCCTAATGCCCCTTTTCCAGAATTAAGACGCCGGAAGACGGAGACACTGTTAGTAGAATGATTTTCGAGGCGAATGTAAGTTGGCCTTGATATTGATTGTCGTGCTACTCATTCATTGACGAAGGCTTTCCTTTATTTTATTTTCTACAATATAGCCAGCCGATGTTTCCCCCCCACATGTCTCAGTACTAAAACATTTCAAAATGGAATCTAGAAATGCATTGTCCGTTACCGCGTCTAAATGCGCTGCATCTAATATTTTAGGATGTGTTACAGTTTATGCATTTCCTAGATTGCAATTCGCAAACCATTTTTTTTATGATTTCAGAAACTAATCCATTTTCACCAAGTTCTGGGAATAGGACGGAACTTTAAAAGTTTTACCCCTAAGAGGCACTGGTATCAGTCCCATGGATACAAAACCTGTGTTCCAAAAAACTTCGATGAGTACGATAGCCTTAAACAGCTGTACAATTCCGAAGTCCCTGAATATTTTAACTTTGCCAAAGATGTACTTGACAAGTGGACTGAGAGAGAGAAGGTATCTCGTGTGTTTCTCATGTTACTCAGTGTTGTGGGTTTTGGAAATACTGTTTTTATGTATGTGTAACTATTGAAATGTTGTACGTTAGTACTATCAGCTGTTTTGAGTTTCATTGAAAAGTGTTTGACAAATGTATTGGTAACTTTTTTATCATTATTCAGAGTGGAGAAAAAACACCAAATCCTGCCTTTTGGTGGGTAAATGACGAAAAGGACCAGATCAAATGGACCTTTGAGGAATTGGGGATCCTTTCTAGAAGATTAGCTAATGTTCTGTCAGGTCCGTGTGAACTCCAGAAGGGAGACAGGGTTTTATTAATACTGCCCAGATTACCAGAGTGGTGGCTAGTGAATGTGGCTTGTCTGAGAACAGGTTGGTTAAATAATATATTGCATACATTATTGAATCTGAATACACACACAATATCATTGTATTAAAATTGTATATAATACAGGCCATCATTTGACATCCATTTCAAACTATGAGTGAGCTGACACCTGTATATGAACCGCACAGGTACTGTACTGATTCCTGGGACCTCTCAGCTAACAGTCAAGGATATCGCACACAGACTCCACACTTCCAAAGCCAAGTGTATCATCACAGATGAGTCCCTGGCCCCGGTGCTTGACTCGGTGGCTCCTGCATGCTCTTTTCTAAAAAACAAACTTCTAGTGTCAGACAGGAAGAGAAAAGGCTGGATGAACCTTCGTGAGCTTTCAAGGTAAAATAAGATGTAAAAATGCAAAAAGGCATTCATTTCATTTCATTATTGTGGAGTAAAATACACTTATAAGCTGTGCCCTTCAAAATTGATTACATATAGAATACATAAGAATATATTTCATTCATTTTAAAATTAATTTATATTTTGTTTATGCTCAAAGGGCTGCATCAAGCGATCACATCTGTGTAGAAACTAAAAGTGATGACCCGATGACCATCTTCTTCACCAGCGGTACCACAGGCTCTCCAAAGATGACTCAACACAGTCACTGCAGCTTTGGGATAGGGCTCACCGTTAATGGCAGGTACAGGACTTGGAGGATTGTTTGTTACAGATGGGGTGTGTTTTTTAAATCCAGCTTTTCCAACTCTGCTGCTGTAACACCTGCTGTATTGTGCTGATGGACCGGACTTGTAACCAGTTAGCTGCAAGCTAAAATACAAGGAGCCCGGCTGTTGGGCCCCTGGGAAAGGCACTTGAACGGAACACCGACTGTAGGTATATGGGTCCTTGGATGGATAGTATGAGAAATTATAAGCTGTGTGAGTCGGAAATGAGATATGTAACACTGTATTGAAAGCTGTCACAGTGCTCTCTGATGTTGCTGTGTGGAGGTACTGGCTGGACCTGACAGAGCGAGATGTACTGTGGAATACTTCTGACACTGGCTGGGCCAAGTCTGCCTGGAGCAGCGTCTTTGCTCCCTGGATCCAGGGGGCGTGTGTGTTTGTGCACCACATGCCACGGTTTGAAACAGCTAGCGTGCTGGAGGTGTGTACAAAATTACTGTGTAAAAATTATGTAATGTATTGCATTACCCAGTCTAAAAGAAGTGCTTTGTCAAGGCTTTAAATATAATAAGTATTAAATTAGTATTTTATTGTCTTTACTTTCAGACTTTATCAAATTACCCCATTTCAACATTCTGCACTGCCCCAACTGCTTACAGAATGCTTGTGCAGGAAGACATCTCCAAGTAATTAAAAAAATAAAACACATAATTCTGTTGATTTAATGAGTCTTTGTATTTTCCATCCTTGAAAATAACTTATCACAGGACAAAGCTGGCATTGTGGGAGGGCTGAAGTTTATCAGCCAAACGAGTATTGTAAGTTGGTAAAGTGCCCATTATTTGTAAAGACAGCGTAGAAAAATATTGTACATCTTGTTCCATTTCCATTCTTAAGGTACCAGTTTCAAAACCTTCAGCATTGTCTGTGTGCTGGAGAGCCCCTTAACCCTGAAGTGATGGAAAAGTGGAAAGCCGTCACTGGACTAGATATCTTTGAAGGATATGGTCAAACTGAAACGGCAAGTAATAGCCAATAATTCAAGCCATCCCTATTATATATTTGACAAATGTCATGTCTAGTTTAAAGAGCCACCTCCTGTGTTCCCAGGTGTTGATTGCTGGGACCTTTAAAGGTATGAAGATAAAACCCGGGTCCTTTGGGAAACCGTCACCAGCATATGATGTGCAGGTAAACATGGCCATTGGCTTTCGAGAGCTACCAAATTGTGTGAGGATCTGTATTCTGAAAAAGAGCAAGTTTCCCTTTCATTGGTGAGGGGAAAAAAAACAAACATATTTCCATTTTATCCAACTGTCACTTAAGCCAGTTAAAGCGTGGCTACGCCAGCATTCGTCATATCTGCTGAGCTATTGTCTTTCTACCGTTTTCAAAACTCGTCACTGATAAAAAAAATACCACAGTCCTAGGGTTAAAAAAAACTCCTAAAACACTAAATCTATTACTGTTTGTCGTTGTTGACGCTTCAGGTAGTGGACGATGAGGGTGATGTACTGCCGACAGGGACCGAAGGAAACCTTGCCATCCGAGTGAAACCGCTCAAGCCGTTCTCTCTCTTTTCCGGATATACCGTATGGTCACACTGTTTTAGTTCTCTTTGATTTACATTATGCAGACAACTCCCTGAAGATGTATCTTTTCTCTGTGTCACCAATACAAACAGGATGACCCACAGCGAACAGCCCAGTGCTACAAAGGGGACTTTTATCTGACAGGAGACAAAGGCATAATGGATAAGGATGGCTACCTGTGGTTTGTTGGAAGAGCAGATGATGTCATTTTGTCTGCTGGGTAATTATACTGCTTGTAATTGATAGCGCAAAACAAGCAAGTATAGTTGATTCAGATGGGTAACTTTTTCTAGGTATCGCATTCAAAATAGAAAATGCACTGATCTGGCATGAAGCTGTGGCAGAATTAGCTGTGGTCAGCAGCCCTGACCCAAGGTGAATTTCTTCAGGTATCGCATTGGTCCATTCGAAGTAGAAAATGCACTGATCGAGCATGAAGCAGTGGCAGAATCAGCTGTGGTCAGCAGCCCTGACCCAGTGAGAGGAGAGGTATGCAGTACTAACCCTTTTAACCAACACATCCAATAGGAATTTGAGTAGCAGAAGAAAAAGTTTTCATATGGTTTATGTGATACCTTTCTACCCCACAGATAGTCAAGGCTTTTATTGTGCTGAGTCCCACATACAAATCCAAAAATCAAGATGAACTGAAAACTGAATTACAGAAGCATGTGAAGAAAGTTACAGCCCCATACAAATATCCACGCAAGGTAATTACTAGTCTACGAGAAGTCCTTGTAGTCTTGATACTTACAATCACAATAAACACCGACCTATTATACAAGTTTCTCTTTATAAATCAGTTTGTGTTGCAATAACATCCAAATGTTTCTCTTGGTCAGATTGAGTTTGTGGAACACCTGCCAAAAACAGTGAGCGGTAAAATAAGAAGAGTTGAGCTGCGCAACAAAGAATGGGGAAGATCTTAAGTATAAAGCATTTACTTTTATAACAAATAATTAAAAACATTTTAATCATGTATACAGTCTTTAAAACTAACAAATATATAGGTTAATCTAAAATTTTATTTAAAATTACAATTTAATATTCCATACGACAGACATTTATTTTATACCACTAAATAAATAGCACCAACAAAAACAGAAATGGAGCATCTCACACCAGATTAAATGGATAGAAATGTTATCAATAAAAGATGCATTTAAAAACACTTATTGCATCATAATTTTTTGTGCTTCAATATCTCAAAGATCGCAGTACAAAATCCTTAAGTGACTTGAACTTGTTACTGCTGTTGGAGGAATTAAGTGAACCCCTAAAGCTGGTGCTATGCTCAGAAACCATGGATACAGAAGCTGCAGCTGATGACGTAGCTTTGAGAAGTGCAGACTCCCACTTGAAAAATCCACAGTTCACTTTATTCCCACACCCTGTTTTTCCGATTGGACAGCAGTAGAAGTTTCTCCCATGATTAGGCCCTCCATTTGCCACAGTTAGCCGTTTTGCTCTTCGACCACAGCCACACAACGAAGATGTGATTTTTCCAGTGCACCACTGGGGGATAGATGTTCTATTCACAAATGAAGAAGGGACCAAAGATGATGCGGAATGTGAGCAACCAGAAGACAGCCTTGACTTACTGTGAAGAAACGACTCATCCATGCAGGCAGTAACAGAACTGATGGGTCCAGTTATGTTATGTTGGGAACATTCTGATGACCTTCTTGGACCACGGACAACCTCCTTTGGTATTGCAGAAAGAGATCCATTCGAGTTAGACATGTTTGTATCCGTTTTGAGTTTGCATTTCAATAAAACAGGAGTTTTGAATGCACTGCTGCCAGAGGGACACGGTTCCACTTTCTTATGTGAATACACAGTCGTGTTTGAACTTTTAAATACAATGTGGTTAGACTGTTTGGAATTGGCACACATAGGAATGTCAGCTTTTTGCTGTGGGCCATTTGTACCACGCGACACATACTTGTAAGTTTCCGAAACAAAAGAGGCAGATGTGTCGTCTTCTAGAAGCATATCATCATATGAACAAGATTCCTCGGTTTCTGTCAATAACCGAGAGTCTTCCCGATCAGCAACCAAGGTCTCAAGGTTAAAGTCTGTTTCTACTTGAGGTAAACCTGTAATGCAGTCAAAAGTAGTAGAAACCAGCACCAGGCTGGTACTCAATGGTGCAGTTACAGATACAGGAAATATTGAAAGCTGTCCTAGAGATTTCTGTTCTGACCTTTTCCCTTCTTGAACAACTGGAGTGGTTGACCCATTTAGAAGAGTTTTTGGCACCACCAAGCTCCGATACCGGCGTGGCTCAGTTTTCAAGTTAACTTCAAGAATCTTGCTCACATCCTGTTGAGGCCCTGGATGATTTAGGTTGCTTTTAGACATCTGCTCCTCTGCCTCACCTCTATTTTCTACATTCCCAGGATCAGACTTTAGTAGGTTACTCCGGAGCCAGGTCTTCAGAGGCGCCTGTAGTAAATTAATTTGTACTTGTACATTAGTCTCCAGTAACCAGTATTTCAATGTAAAATGCAATACTCCCATGAAAAGAAATTCACCTGAAAAGACCTGGAGTGTGCATTGCAGAACTGGCATCTGCTATAAACCCACTCACCCTCTCAAGAGTTTTGGTCACTTTCATGAGGCATCCATCAGTTATCATTGTCCATGCTAAACGTGCAGTATTACGGGCATCATCCAAACCTAAAAAGAGACTTATTACAACCTGACAATATATAAACATCTGTAGAAATCCATGAGCAGCTTCTTTACCTGAATGCTCTCGCCCCGAAAATTCAATACCCAGATCCTGTAGAGCACCATTAAGTCCCTTTGGCTTGCGATTATAAAAAAGCTGGGGGGGGAAATTACTTTATTAATTTGAATTAAGACATGTACACTGTTGAGTGTTCAACCAAAGACACTTTATAAAATAAATAAATATATATATATATTTTTATTTTATTTATTATCATTTATTTATTTTTAAATCGAACCGCATCCCATTTTTGGGATTCACCTTGTATGTTGCTCGGAGATCAATCCACCGATTTAATACCTCAGGTTTGAAGATTTGTTTTCGTTTGCACTCAAACTGCAGACAAACTCCCAAATCCCAATCTGAAAATAGAACACACACACATTGACATTTTCCATTTCAGCTTATCCAGTTATGTTAAATGAGGATAATATATTTTATAAATATAGCATGGTTAAGGTTAAAGCACTTAGTGACATACCTGACCAGGTAACAAAAGCACACCGATTCAGAGCGGAGGAACAGACATTTTCCTTCTCAAACACAATGTCCTTCTCCTGCTGTAATGTCTGAAGCCAACGGGTGAACTGAGACAAGCACACCCTGAGAGGTATTCCTCCTTCCACTTGTGTCTTACGGCAAGTCAAGAAAGTATATCCGCTTAGGCCGACAGTCAACAGATTTTACCGGAATAAAAGGAGTAGGTCATAGGGAAGATACCTACCTGTCTGATTCCTGTAAGCTCGGTGCAGAACTCAGAAAGTTTTGGATGTTCTTGAGGTTGCACAAAAGTATGAAATTCTGACTCAATCTTTCCATTGAAGGTGTTAAGAAGAACGGCAGGAAATTCAACTGGGGGTTTGGGGTATAGTTACGTTAATTGATCTGGACAAACGGTACAATTAAAAATTGACTTCCTTATATAAATAAGACTGGCTTACTTATTTCTTGACCATAACTGTTTTTTTCTCGCCAGCATGTAGATTCAAAGTCGATGACTATTAGATAAGAAAATAGCTGTTCTGGAAAACAAATACACATACAATTTAATAACACTATGACACAACTAGTCTACACACTAACAGAAGGCAAAAGGTCACCTACTATTTCTAGAGCCATTATGGTTTTCGCTAGAAACCTTTCTGTGTTTTCTTACGAATCCAAGTTCCCTGTAATAAAAGAAGCACAGCATAATGTTTTTTTTAGCACAAGCAACAATATAGTTCATGCTTACAATTAGGCAAAGAAACCAGGTTTGCCAGAAAAAGTCTGAATGCATACTTTGCTAGTTTCTTAGTTGCCATAACTGTTGTTTCATAGGACTGGCGATTATGTTCATTAGCTTTACACTAACTAGTTTAAAAACGAAGAAATACACATCATAACAATGCTTATAGTAAGGCAATCCACAGAACCGGAAATAAGTACAATTTTAAAATTCGCTCGCCATTGAACGATGTATATTTCGTCACTTCCTAAATTCCCGTCCCCGAAAGTCTCTGTGTAGACGTAATCAATCGAATTCAGTCCATGAAGAAAAGCATGGACCTAAACTTAGGGTGAACGGAGCACTCATGCCGGTTGATGATATGCAAAGTGTTGTCTTCTCAAAACTGCTCTTTAGGCATCTATTCGTGATGAGCTTAATGGTACTATAGAATTAAATAAATGAATGTACCCATTAACTAAAATTAAACTTACCGAATTATTTGATCAATTTTCCAAAATAGTCAAATGAAGCACTTCACTGCATTACGGAAGAAAGGTGAGTTTTAAACGTAATCACATTTAACGTTACTTGTTTGATCAAATTGAGTGTTTGTTATTCATTCGGTCACTGATTAATATTGCTCTAGAAAGACCAGAAACAATAGCTAAATATTGAATGTTTTCAGCCAACTTAGCTGCACACCCAAACTAGCTTGAATGTTGTTTCTAGCGTTGGCATGGAAGAATAGTGCTAAATATCGTAGTATCCCAAATAATTCAAACGCACCTGGCTGAGATTAAAAGTCAATCGTCAAAAATAATATACAATGTAAGCAGACAAAAGTAGACATGTTTACTATGAAATATTTTAATATTTATAATCTATGTTTCTTTAGGGCGGTGCTGAGGAATGGTCAATGGTGCTAGTACCTGAACTTAAAATATCGGAATTCAAGCTAGTCCTGGGACATGAGTCATACAGGAATGACGGCCCCCACAGTTGGTTGTAAAAGGAAATGCAGCGATGCGTCCATCACAAATGGAAGATCTACAAAATCAAAGAAGTTGCATAACAATGCTGGATTACCTGAATCAGAATCAAAGGTATGTAATGTTCCATTTAAAGTAAACATGTGGTGCAGTTATTCGTAAATATAACTAACTCCCGTCCTGATTTTGCAGCGCTTCCCATGGCTGTCGTTGCCTTTTGATGACTTGCATAAGACCATCTCCCAACAGCAGTTGACAGAATTGATTTTGTATGCTTCATTTGGGAAAACCTACAGTGTGAAACAGCCAAGGTATGGTATTTTGGCGGAAGTAGTAATGAATGCAAAGTATTTTTTTGTGTGCAACCATTTTGACCTTCATCAATTATTTTGTTTTTTTAGTTGGTGTCATCTTAATCACCAGAAGAATTTATCAGGAGTCAATGTGACTGTTTTGGAGGGCCTCACTCAGCTCCATTTCTACAGTTATTACAATCAGTTTAAAAATCTCAGGAAGAGCTACAATATTGTAAGTCGATCAGCAAACTGGTATGCACTCTAAAACTATCAGGTTGTGTGTGTATGGTTTGATGCATCCTTTAATTTATCTGTTGTTGGGTTTTTTTTGACTTCCCAGAGATGCAGTTTTCTGCCTTCCCACGACAGTGTGCTGTCTGACATCTTTTCCACTGAGTTGCCCAGTTCTGACGATAGTGTTCCATTAATTGTTGGAAACAACCATGTGACCAAAAAGGACTCGGAACCTCAGGAAAGCCGTATGTAAAGCCATTTTGTGTCAAACCTCAGTTGGTAGCATGTTGATGATGAGAAAGACTTTAGTTTGTAGGTTGTGCAGATAAAAATGTATTTTAATTTGAAATACCTGGCAGATTTGATCACGTTTACATCATGTGTGGGAAAAAATTACCATCTGTGTAAGTTATGCTTTAGTAGTCAGCATAGCCCTCTGCCCTCTGTAAAGTATTTGTCTCTGCATCAGATCTCAGACTGCACCCTATCATTCGCAAGTATGGTACAGAGAAAAGGGGGCTCACTGCATACCTACTCAGCACTGAGGAAATGGAAAGAAAATCCTTCCCTTTAAAAGGTATTCAGGGGACCATTTAGATTCTTGTGATGACAGAGTAATAAACATGTCACTGTCACTGTGCATCCAGCTACTCATACCTCTTAGTGTTGATTGGTGCATAATTTTGAATATTCAAATCCTAATTTTTTGATTTTCCTTTTACCTGTACTGTAGATGCTCCTGGCTGTGAATTATTTCTGTGCACAGGGAGTGATGAACATGTAACTGACAGCAGTCCACTCTATGGTCTTGACTGTGAAATGGTATGTTAAATAAATCTACATATTTAGGTACGCCTACATATTTACATAATCAGCTGGAGTAGTAAAGACACAGCTAGGGCAATATTTAATAATATTGCTCTTAAAATGATGATGCACATGGTGTCAAGATCTTGCATTCTTTGGTTTTAGTAAAAAAAAGCCTCTGACCTTTTCTCCCATACTCAGTGTTTGACGGAGTGTGGCAATGAGCTGACACGTGTCTCCTTGGTGGACAGTGGTGGCTGCTGTGTGCTGGATGAGCTTGTGAAACCTCAGAATCGCATCCTCAACTACCTCACAAGGTATGCATTCAGGCCCAGAAGGGGAGCCGCCCTATTCTGTGAGTTTGTTTTTTCAACTGGAATTAATGGGACAATGACAAAGGGGCAACTGTTAATGGAAGGAACCTAGTTAATGTTAAAGGAACCTAGTATACTAATATAACTGACAAGTGTATGATGGCAGCTAATGCTGAAGCCCGAATTCCTTAGGAGTGAATCAAATTGATTACTTTAGTGTGATTCTGTTAAGTTTTTTCTTTGTAAATAATTTAATGAAACAAGACTCCAGTCCAACCGCTTGATCTGTGGACAGTGGTCGCCTGCTCTGAAAAGGTTCAAAGGCTATATTTCTGGCTTTTCATCTGTGTTCATGTTTGGGTTCAGCAAAGGTGACGATGGGCTAAACATGTTTAGTGTTGTTGCACTTTAAGATTTTTCCATTGTGTTTTTCAAAGGTTTTCAGGGATCACCAAAGCAATGCTGAAACCAGTAGCAACTAGATTGAAAGATGTCCAGGCTAAGTTGAAGCAGGCCTTGCCATCTGATGCGGTGCTTGTTGGGCACTCTCTTGACAACGACCTAAGAGCTTTGAATGTGAGTGTAACAATGACCCTGACCACAGCAATGACATGTATTCACACATGCAGAAAAAGTTTAAATGATACAAAAATATTGTGTGGGTATTATGTAGAGATGGATAAATGTGAATTGTTTCATCTTCAAACTCTAAATGAAAACTTCAAAATATGGTCATTTATACATCCAAAATGCATTAATAATAGACAAAAAGCTGACATTATTTTACCTAATATGCTGTTGAGAATTACATCAACTCCTGAGAATAGAAGATGTCGTGTTCTATAGAATGGTGTCAGTGATTCTGCACTACAGAAATATCTATACTTTGTTATAATAGTTTGGTTTGTTTCACAGCTGATCCACCCCCACGTCATCGACACCTCACTACTTTTTCAAAAAGAATTTGGCCAAAGGTTTAAACTGAAGTTTTTGGCAGAGGTTGTATTAAAGTGAGTAAACTTTGGGCACTTTTGTTCTTGGTTCTTGTCTTATTTTTTTTTTTTCTTCTTTTAAGTGATTTATTTGTATAGTCTTCAGGCTCAGAAAATCGTGAGTTTTCTTCATTGTAATGGTTATGACTCCTGTGCAATTCACTTTCACAGGAAAAAAATCCAGAGTGGGAAGAATGGTCACAATCCAACCGAGGATGCTGTGGCTTCCCTGGAGCTGGCACAGTATTTCATACGCAGAGGTCCCAAGAAGGCATGCAGTGTTTTGTGTTTGCTTGCTTAACTTTAGTTGTGTAAGTGATGTTTCTGAAATGGCTGAAGTTGGGTTTATTTTTTTCTCTCCAGGTTGCTGAGTTAAACTTAGATGGAGCATGGGTGAGACTGAACACTGTAAAGGAGATGCCAGTGATTGGACGGCGCGCACATTATCTAAGGTGCAGTGGCAGGCCTAGCCCTTAGTTGTAGTGGGAATCTGTATTGTTTACTGATGTACCGCTGTCCTAGGTTTTCAGATGCTCTCCGGATTTTGGGTCTATCAGCCATTCACGTGGGGCGCACAGCTGGGATTGATACGTCTTTGTCCACTGGGTTGTGGCACAGGGTAACGGGCAGTTCTGATCAAGAAGTGAGTTTCTGTAAAATTGCTTCATTAGGCTTCACTTGGACTGATATCAAGCAGAAACGCTTTCATATTCATATTGGCATGTACTGTTCATTAATGGTACTGTATGTCGTCAATAATGAGCCAAAAGTTTCTGTTGTCATGATGAGTCGGCTAATTTTGTGTATGTAATACTATCCATATTTGTGAAATAAAATTGTGAGCTTGAACTTGTCAATTTCAATCTGTTGAATGAGCAGATTTGCATGAGCATAATTCTGACACTTTAATACGATACTGTCCTCTTCCTAACCTGTGTTTTATCATTCCTCTGGCAGATTCTGTCCATCTCCAGAAATCGAGTACCGTCATGCTTTTTTAGCATCGTTGAGTTTTCTTCTATAGCAGAGCACATAAACGCGTTCTCTAAGAAGCAGCTTGACGAACATTTTCAGGAGGTAGGTTTTTTTTTTGCCCTGGTTGAAAACAAGTTGTGATGCCCTAATGCCATATTGAGATCACTAAAATGAAGGTCTACTGTGTTCCAGATCCTTGTCAGGCAGAGAGAGATGTGTATGGTTTATGTGGGACCCCTACCCAAGCACAGCACAGTGACATCTTTAAAACGGCTTTTTCGCTTTTGCGGTCCCATTTGGTCTATCAAGCTGCTGGGTGAAATGCAAAGAGTACGTTTCGTGGTGATATGCTTCTATGTGCTTGTGTTCAGAGAGAGGCGTTGAGCTGAGTAGTTATATGCTGAAACATGCTTTCTTCCTCTTGCAATTCAGACCCATGCAGTTGTTGAATTTAAAGTACTGGAGGGAGCATGCCTGGCAGTGGACTCACTAAACGGCTGTGATTTTGATGGCTGCTGTATCAAGGTGTGTATTTTGACCTGAATTTAAGCCACATGGTGTCAATTGTATTTGGTATTTGTCCATGGTATGGTATTTTTAATAAAGCTTGTGTAATTATGGCATGATAATCCTGGTTACTTATATGTTCTGTTATTCAAATCATTGTGCAAATATTTTAAGGTTTTAAAATTATGATTTATAATAAAACATTTTTGTATTTATTTATATGGCAGGCTTTTATCATAAGCGATATATCTAGTGATTATGACAAAATACATTTGGTGCAAACAGAAAGAGAAAATGGATTTGAGACGTAGCTTCACAAGAGTAGACTAGCATGAACAGTGCTCGAATGATGAGCCCAATGTCTTTGCCAAATTGGACTGTATGAAATTCCTGTTCAAATTGTCTTTAAAGTCCTAGGGGGAATAAGCATTCGGTAACTGATCATTGATGCCCCTTTGTGTTTCTGTTTTTGTTAGGTTCAGAGGCCTGTCAAGGAGTCCACACTGGACCTGGAGGTTGCATTGAGGAAGCTTGAGAGAGACACGCTTAATGTCAATGTGATCTATGTCACCGGAGTCCCTGAACGTGATCTTTCCCAGACCTTCAGCCAGTTTGGCCCCGTGAAGGGCATTGTCCTTCCTAAGGAACAACCTTTGGCAAAACACAGGAGAGACGCTTTCATAAGTGAGCCAAGAACCTGTTCCTCTAATGGAGTGAATTCCAGTCCCTTCTAGTTGAATAAGTTTATGTAGGACAGACCATGACTGGTGACAGACCATTTAAGTGGTTAAAAATTATATATTATTATATATATTTTATAAATATTCTCAAAAATGGCTTTATTTCAGAGTTTGAAGATGCAGTGAGCTTGGAAGCAGCCTTGTGCTCTTCTGTAGAGAGTAAAGGCAGAAAAATCAAGATGTGCAAAGCGCTAACTCCCTACCATCTCGATTCCTGGACTGCTCAAACACACCACCACTCTGTAGAGTGCAAATCCAGTGATAACATGGTGCAAGAAGAATCTGGCAACGCTGATCAACTACGGCAGCACGTGAGTCTCTTGTAGACTGCATCTGAAAGAAGAAGTTCCCTCTCACAAATATGGAGATACGTTGGCTTCTTCTTTAGATGCAGATCATATACAGAGGATTAATAACACCATGTGATCTTCACTATGTCTGTTTCTATTTCTTCTCAGCAGGAGACTGAAATTAAGGACCTGATAAGAAAACTTGACAAAAAGGTTGGGAAACTGTTCAGTGCTTTGCCAGATAAAACACTTAGTATAGTGCTTCTTCCTGGAAATACAAGGTAATGCAATCCTATTGAATTGTCTTTACTATAGAATTTAGAACAATAAAATAAAATCCCTGTAATGATGGAATAAGCTTAGCCGGACATATTTTCAGCTATGACTTGTTTTAACCAGTTTTTTCTCTGCTCTCAAATTCATATTCAGAAACTTAATCATCACTTAAAATAATCACCATTTAGGGCTATTACAAAAGATCTCATGGAAATGTTTTATTTTCAGTGCAGAAATTAATGTACTGAGTTTATCATCGAATTTAAATTATTTAGAACATGTACATCAGTTTAAGATACCAGTTTGTGATTAATTTATTAAAAATAAATAGTAATTTCGCTTAAATCTTTGTCATCTTGATGATCAAATTACAGCAAGTCATCTGGGGTTGTGTTGTAGATCTGATTAAAATGCCGAGAGATTAATTATCTATGACAGGATTAGCAAAGTGTTCATTTTGCATGATGGCAGAGATGTGCTGGATCTCTGCAGTTAGGTTATGATTTCCTCTGAAAGCGCTTTGCATTGTCACCTGAGTATTTTCAGAAGGCTGTCTGCCATATCGAATGAAGACTGAAAATGGTAGTGTGCACAAGAGCACCAAGAATCTGCATTGAACAATGCATATGAAACCTGGCTATAATAAGAAAAACCTAGCCTGTAGAAAATATTGTTTCTTTGCTTCTTTGATTGGGTTTTCATAGTCGTCATACTTTTTATTTACTTAAATAATCCCTATTTTATTTGTATAATTGTGTAAAATAAATAAATAAAATCAGAGGCCAAATTAAATTATATAACAACTGTTATAAATAAACCAGCTCTGCTTTTTAAACTATATTGTTATTTAAATATTTTGACAGATCTATTGTTGAAAATATAAAATTCTGAATATCCATTGTTTTTCTTTGGCAGAGCGAGTGGGGACTTCCCAGGTCTCTGTTTGATTGGGATTAAAGGCAGCTCTCGATCAATGGAGGACCCCGCAATGTGTGCAGAAGCGCCCACTCAGTGAACAAGCTCAGATTCACTAAAAAAATGTCATCCTGTGCCAAGGCAAACAAGGAGACTAGTGACTGTTTTATCTGACAAGTTTTTATAGCGATAGATACAAGACTATAAAGGCCATAGAAAAAGGAAGCCCCAGTTTGCTAATTCCCTGATTTTAACTTGAAACGTTTTGGTTGGAAATCATCCTGGTGAAGTCTACTGCCTGAAACTTTTAAGATTGATAATATTTGATAGCAAAAATTTAGAAGAACAGGTGATACTGGTGCTTCGTTTTCTATTCGTTTTCTGTTAATCAACTAACCTTTTTAAATAATGTGGCTATTTGAAAATAAAAATGTTTTATCAAATGGTCATGAGTTATTTCTTTTTTCTTCTGAATAATAAGAAGAAAAGATTCACTCTGAGCAGTATTTCTTTTTTATTTTTGTTTAGTGACATTAGTGTTATTTTGTGTCAAACAGGTCAGCGTTTTGCGGGCAGTAGTTACCTTCTTTAAATAAATAATAATAAAAAAAAGATTTAAACACATTTGCACCCCCTCCCCTCCCCTAGGACAGCCAGATGTGTTTTAATCTAGATTAAAAAACTGTATTGAGATTATGTGTGATTCCCTGACATAATTCTGTAGTATTTCCCATCCTTGAGATGCCGTACATAAAAATGTTTTATAAGACAATGAGTCTTTTCTGATTTGTGTTGGCGTTAACCCTAGAACCAAGTCAAGACTTTGACAACCCACTAATCGCTTATAATAATATTGTATTTAACGATGTCACAAAATTTTTTGGTATTCACAAATTACACAAATCAAAATTACATTTAATTTGCAGTCTTTTGTTTAGTCTGGTTTGGTCATATTCTTCATCTAAATGCCTCTTTTTTTTTTTTAAATCATCCTTCATTCACATGTTTCCTTTTCGCACGGCGTAAAATGGTGGCAAGGATTTACAAGTCAACAGTTTCTCACATTATGCCTTCCATGTCCATGCTACCTGAGAAGTACGAATATACCTTGCTAACAAACTAACAGTCGAACCATGGCCATATTTTAAACCGTTTAGCACTCTATCTAAAATGTGACTATATCAGGTACTAGACGACAGTAGATGTTTAAACTACTGCATACATACAAACTCATGTGCCATTTCGGAAAAAAATATTGCGAGCGTTTATTTAGTTGGCAACATAAATAATCGAAATAATCTATTTTGATTTCTCACCTATCTGTGCATAATTTACTTCACTTGGGCAAATTCAGTAGCGCAGGCGCGGTGGCCAAGTGGTAAGGCGTCGGTCTCGTAAACCGAAGATCGCGGGTTCGAACCCCGTCCGTGCCTTTGTGTGCAAGGCTAGTTTTATTGTTCCATCGTAGGACCTTCTGAAAATATAAACTCACGATAAAAAACTTCCATCTCGTATCTTTACTCGTGATTTGTATACTCAAGAGTGGCCCCCTATATGATTTTCATCACAGACGACATAGTAAGGGTTTTCAGTATAACACTACGGAATATTATTAATTCCAGATCTATCTACGTTATCAATTCAATATATCCACAAAGATGCATCGGAACTTTCCATTATAATTTTGAATATGTTTATTTATGCGTATTTTATTAACTTAAAATGTATTTCTTAAATTCAACCAAAATAAATGTTGTGATTTCCAAGGAATTTATTTTCTGAAACATTCCAATAGAGGTCAGCAACGTAATCGTAGAAAGTTATTTTTTGTTTTTTTAATAAATAAAAATAAAATAAAAAATCAGTTAACAAACCCAAACGAAAACGTGATAATTAAATAGCGACCATGAACGCCATCAATGTTATTAATAAGTTAATGGTTGAATAAATAAATTCATCTACAAATCATCCGACTTATATTTAAATTGGTAGTACTGAGAGACTGGATCGGTGCCTATAGGCATAAAGCAATGAATTACTTTATAGATTCTTGCGGAAGTGTCATCGTGCTCCGTCGACTTGAACGGAAGAGAATTGCTTTTGAATTTATTTTACTTGATTATTACTTTTACATGTAAAAATACCTATAAATGATTGACCTCAAATGTCGGACGAGGCTGAGAGGGGTTTTTTTTATGTTTATGACGTCCCTGGATTTCTAGAAATTTCCCAGCCCAGTTTCTATATTTGAAGGTTACTTCTACGAAAATATTTTTTTGGAACTGCGTACCTCCATAGCTACCCACATGCTCTAAACGTTCTAATTTTTATAGCAACTAAGTGCTGCAGCCAATGCAGTGTCTGCGGGAACGTCAAAACAACTGACCACTCGTGATCTGAGTGAGAATTCTCCTGTCTGAGAAAAGCGATAATAATTATGAATTCATTCTACACCAAACTGCTGTATTTTCCTATGATATATTTTGTATAATTATATTTGAAAAAATCTCAAGTTTCCCGTTCGCCTCTTCCTACCCATGGCGTGACCAAGAAAATGTTTGAGAAGCTGGCAGCGTGATCTTAAAATGCAATGAGTCAGGACGGCCAGACACTGCTGCTCTCCCCAATAAATAGCAATTATATTGCCGTCAGGAAACTGTACGTGCTTTTTTAGCCATCTGAATACCTGGAACTAATTAAGGTAAGTTTAGCCGGATTTAAAATCCGTTTAAATGCTGTTAATTGTAAAATAATGCTCTTATTTCACTCTTCTCATTTGAGATTGTGTCAAAAGCTAGCAGGTGTGAGAATTTCGACGTTGCTTGCCAATTTAACTGAAATGTTTTTGGGAAATGTAGGCTACGGTAAGGTTACTGTGTTTTCTGAGTTCGTCATTTAGTTTAAATAAATGTTGTTGCCTATAGAAGCTCCTGAATAATTAAAGCGGGTGAATTTTCATCGATTTTTTTTCTTCAACGGAACGGAATGCGGACAGATTGTGTGTGAAGGATGTATCTGAAGTCTCCCGGGAACCACCGGAGACACGTCTGGGACTCACCCAGGTTAAATTTTGATATAATTTATTAAGGAATTACCAATCACTAAACATTGTAAAAGATCTTTATAGATGCAAAGATACGGGCAGTTAATGGAATAATATATGGACGAATACTAGTATCGTCCCTAGTTTTTCGCAATTCAGGTGATGTTGGACCATATTCGTGGTCCAAAGGGTTTAAGAGCCTCAAATTTCCGTATTGACGTTGTTAAAAAAAATACATACAGTAAGTATTCTGCACATTTTTTGAGTTTGACTCGAATTTCATAGTTTAGTTCTACTAGTTCAATGTGCAGTAGCACAAATGCAGCATGTTAAATACATTTACACGCGGACTTGGTTGTTTGTTTTGTTACTTTTTTTTACAGCTGTTGTATTGCTGTATTGATTTTTAGATTAGGTTACTTTTGTTGTTTACTCATTTAGATGTTTATGCGTAGATTTTGTGTAAGTTAAGCATGTTTATTGATGTTATCTCTTTGCAGCATTAGTCTTTATACCTGCTCTCGGTAATTGCCATAGGACAACCCCTTAAACTACAGCACTTTTATACGTCGCTCTGGATAAGAATAAATAAAGTAAAACTCATATATACCCATTAAAACTATTTCCTACGTAATTTTAAGAATATAACTAGCATTAACTATTGGCCTAATACAGATTTATTTTCGTTTTCATATAAGACAGACATTGTTTATAAGAAAAGAAATCAAACTCATTTTGAAAACCCTGATTACTTTAATTTCACCAGACCTACATATAGGGAGATTAATACGAATAAAAATCTTATAGCGGCATTAGTTGTTGTGTAATCGCATTTAAAGGACGCCTGTTGCTCTTGGTAGTGACCTCAGATACGGGATTTTGGGGGCGAGATGAGTTTCAATACAATCCAACTGGCCCGCAAAGTCCCGCTTCTGGCTATCATTGTCTGAGCACGAACGCATGCATGTAGCGACTGCATTGACCGATTGAATAGATGAACTCTTTCTCACGATTAGTTTTTGGCATTGATTTAAATACGGCTCTACATGTAAACAAGGCTAATAAACACAATTCACTTGGATGTCTCTTAAACTCTTAAATCTTCAGTTGAAGATCAGCTTTGCTGCGAAATCCTCACAGCCTTGTGTTCATAAGGTGTAAAAGTTCATAATTATGCTCTTTGCTGTGTCCAGTCATAGCTGCTGCCGCAGGGAGAATGAGGGGCTTTTGGGGGCAGTTGTGTTTCGGTTTCACCATCATAATGCCCCTAAAAATCCTTATTGCTCTTGCACTTGTCACCAGTTTATTTGGATATATTGAATCTCTCAAATGGCTTGATATTTCCACTATTTGTTAAGTAAACCATAACACACAAAAGGCTCATGTATTTAGGGACATTATAGGAAGCATTTCACTTAAAAGCAGTTCCATTGAGTTAATAGGTTTCTGCCGGAATGTCTCTTTTGCTGCAGAGAATAAAATTATGGATTTTAAAAAGCTAGTGCTTAAAATCGGTCACTTTCTGTGATAGAATTTAGAATATTATCCATTTTCTATTAAGATAACTTAATGATTGTATGATTTTTGATTCTTCTGTCGGCTACTGCACTTCCACTGTTAGATGTCCAGAAGTCATATTAAATTAGCATTAACATTTTATACTGCAGTTTGAGGTTCAGCTCAGATCTAGGTTGATCTATGTATTATATTTATGTTTACCTTAAACCTTCCTGGTATTGCTGTCAAAGACAGCACAAACATTTTCAAATTGTCCCTGAAGCGAATATCATGGCCCAAGGCTAGTCCTTTCAAGAGTCTATCTGTTGCCCGCGAAGAGTTATTGCAAGAATCAATGTGGATTTCTAAATGTATTAATTCTATGCAAAGGGAGGAAAAAAATCTCCTTTTCTGTGGCAGCAAAACTGCAGTTTTGTGTCCTAATTTAAAAATAAAAAAAATAAAAACCTAGAAAAAAAATATTTTCTAGGATAAAAACATTTTTAATGGAAATAAAATGATCTATAGGGATAAAATCAATAATTTGGCGACCCGCTAATAGCGCTTTACAGAACTGTTTTTAATAGCTTTTTCCTTTTATGAGTAAAATAAATCATATTAAAATGCTTTTAAATAAAATTTTATTTAATGCAATTAGCTGGTTGAAAATTTCCATTTGGTCCCAGCCGTTGTTATATGAATAATCTGTAAACAACTGTATTTTTATGCTGTTCTTAGTATAAGAAAAACACATGTAAACATTTTATACTGCTTCTTGTGTGTATTACACAATGAACCCTCTGTCTTCTTAACAGCTGACAAGTGCTCACAGGACTGCAACAAAAAAACACTTGACTGCAATTAGTCTTGAACATTTTATTTTCAGTCTAAGTGAAAGAAGTAGCCCAGCCACATTGGTTTAAGTCGCAACATACTTTCTTATCCTAGTAAATTGTTAGGTACCAAACGGCAATATTATGAAAGCAAGTCTTAGAAATAAATGTAATAATTGAATATTTTGCATTCATTTCCTGTATTTTGACCAGGAGATATTTTTACTGTCGAGACAGAAGAGCCATAATTTAGTTTTAGTTTTTTATTATAATGCATCTCATGTAGTTAAGTGTTACTTTAGGTTTACCATGTTTGTGTACTGATGGCAGACCAGCTGATAATAATCAATTAAACAAAGAGAGAGGATATGATTTGTCCAATTTTTTTTCCAGTTTTAATTTAAATATTAAACTCATGTTTCTACGAGATAGTGTGACTGTGATACAAAATTATGTGCAATCCATGTGTATTTCAGTTGGGAGGTCTCTTCAGAATTAAATTGCCAATAGTTCTTAAGCATACCTGAATCAGTGCAGTTACGGGCACCCAGGCTAACATCCTATGTTGATAGTGTTGTGTCTCCTTTTGTATAATATTGTATAGTGTTGTTGTGGAAGTTGAGCTGGGCGATTTTACTCAATGATATCTCAGTATTTTTACGCTATGTGTCAATGGAAAATAGCATGAGTCCAGGGTCTTATACCTCGTTTTATCTGTGTAGTATTCTTCCCATAGTTAGCAGGCTATAGATGAAGGGAGACTTTTCTCCGATTGTTAAGCATTGGCTGGCCATGAGGTTGATTCAGAAGCTGTCTGTAAGGGTTGCTTAGAAAGCCGATTGAGAGGCTGGATAATAAATTGGCTTGGAAGATGACTGAAAGGCTGTCTGAGAAGCTGGCTCTGGTGTGAATGCTGACTGAGGTCTAACTGGCTCTGGTGTGCACGCTGAGTGATCCTACTCGACATTCAAATATATTTTACCATTATTTATTTTATTGCTTAGTTAATGAAACAATTGCTAAAATTGCTAATTGAAGTCTTTTTTCCAGAGTTGATTATTCAAATAATCATTAACCAGGAATCTTAAGCAATAACCCATTGAGCATATTTCCCAATTGATAGTTACCGATGATAGTCACTCTTTGTTACCACGTAATCAGTAGGCTCTTTTTGTATTACATAAATAATGCTTTACATTTGTCTATTTTGGTGAATATCTGAAGCTTTTTTGGAAAACTTGACATTAGAAATGCAGTGTCAACTGACATACTTTGTTGCAATGCCAAATTAACACAACAACCAAACAAGTAACACTTGAACCAAACAATTTGATGTACTGAAGCCATAAGACGAGAGGCCGTGGTATATGATGAATATTAGAGTGGGTACGGGATGTGATGTAAGTATTGCTTACTTACATTGCTATATATTCAGAAATTAAATATTACATTTTATGTAAGACATTTTTAAAAAAGCTTAAATTATTGCTCAAAGTTAGAGTGGTTACACCCCAGTATATATTTAGTTCCTGTAAACTTAAATTGTTTGACAGCTAACATTATGACTGCTAATAATTTCTAAAATAATTATTTATATACGCACACCAGGATTTAGTTTGTTGAGAATAGTTTGATCACCTTCTGCCATGCAGATTTCTCAAGAAGACTAGCATGTTTCTGGGTCCTGTTTTACTGTCAGAAACATAAGCTGTGATTAGTCGACAGCTGCTGTTTTGTGCAATCCTACATTTTCTTTCAAGTGAAACCTGTGCCCTTCCCTTTCGCAGACTGAGAATGCTTCGGTTAAGGGATGATTAAAAGGTAGCTAAGTTTATCGCAAATTTCATTATCGTGATTGGATAATGTATTAACAATTACAAAAATGCTTTGCATTTGTGATAATTAAATTAAAGATTGTACTAATGCATCTTTCCTCAAATTCTGTCACCACACGGGATTGCCTTCAAGGCACTCTTAATAGTCTACCCAAGAGGTTCAGCGCCAGTTGGAGGAGAGGGATGTCCCTCTCTACAGTATTGCAAGAGCTGGGAAGCCGATTGGAGACACTCAAAAGAGACAAGCTCCCATGGTCACAATCGGCAAACAACCCGGGTTAGATTCGAACCTTCGAAATCCAGGTCATAGGGCTCTATCTGCACTTGAATTACATGTACCGTATGCAAGATCTAGGGAGTCAGAAAAGGGAAATTAAAAGATCTTGGTATCCCTTTTTTTGGACTGTAGGATCTATTCCTGCATGATGTGTCTGGTATTTAGTTTTGCATGTCCTTCAGAGTTACCCCTGCTTCTTACATTTTGGTAGCAGGATATAGGTCACCCAGTTCCTCACTATGTCAAATGATTTAATATTTAAAGGTTTAAGGAGGAAATGCAGTGTAAGGAAACAAAGCTTGTCTGATTATTTGAGACAGTCTTTGTTCTGGCTGAATATTTAATCTCTTTCTTTGAGGAAAATCAGATTCAGTCAGATAAAATGTTTTTAATCTTATTACTTGTTGATTGACTGTAAAACATGGTTTGTATCACAAGAGGTAATATCTACAGCATGACGACTAATCGCGAATGTCAGTGAGGTTCTTCAGTACTATCCATTTCCCAACTTGATCTCTCCTGAATCAATTTTTGTACCTCTTTGTTTTGGTATTGGAGCGAAGACACACCCCACAAGAACAAGGACAACGTCTCCCCTGTGATGCAGAAACCCTGCATACATCAGAACCAGTCCTCAGCTGGTGATGTGGATACACAAATTATGGAGGGAGAGATGAGTTGAGGGTATTATGTATCACTAGAAATCACTAAAATAGCTGTTTATTTTAAACTGTTTTCTATTGCATAGACATTGCTTGCTCGCCAAGCCCTTGCATTGTGCTTGCGTTTCATTGCTACACTTCACCTTTCCTTTTTGAAAGCCGTCCCTGTTAATTTTCCTTAATGGCTCAGATGGCCACCTCAGCTGTTATGTAAGATTGGAAAAGTGGGAGTCCGTCACCTCTGACAGGTGGTACGATCCCCTTATCATTAGTTTCGCATTACAGTATTTACTTCATTGTCATGCAGAGGTTGAAGACATTGCAAGTGATTTTGGTTAGATGAAAGGGAAAGACTTGTTTTTGTATTTTAGCATTTGTATTCTACTTCATGAAAGACTTGACACCCCTTGTTTCAATACACATGTGTTCTTTTGAAAGTGTACATGTAAGTGCTGATGAGAAAGGGAAAACGCCCCCCGCTGCTTCTCTACTCAAGTGAGGCCTGTCCCGCTGATGCTCCCTCATGTTATTTGTGGCAGAAGATGAAAAAAAGACTCAATAGGTCAAATTGCAGTGATGACTTCCTTCATTTGATGTGTGTCTGGAGTGCATAGGGAAGATGGTAAAGAATTAATAATAACCTGGATATGAACACAACAGACTAACAACAGGGAATTCATAACTTTGATTTGATGACGCACGCCTTTTCATCCGGGATGCCAGGCACATTTTGTTAAATGCAAAATTTCTAGTTAAGCAGGGCATGTAGAAGCCTGTTAGCCGGATTATTTGAGACCAGCTTTAACGAAGGATCTAGCACCGCCCTTCATGAATTTTGGTGAAGTGATCACACTTAGTCGGAGTGGCTTCCTCTTTGCATTTTTATTTTAAAACATTGATATAATTATCCTTATTCCGCTTACCTTTTTAGATCAGTATAAAGCTTGTGCAAATAGGAACTGTATTTCTTTCTTTGCTCCTTTACAATAATCTGTTTCTAATATGTTATATCTAATCTGTTGTTATAGTTACTTGTTTCTAATATTAACTATAAAATGAATCATATGGGTAGGACAACCTCAGGTATGTGCACCATGAAGGTCCATTAAATCCCACTATCGAGTTACATCTTCTTGATTGTGTATGACTGAGCCATCTCCAGTACTTGGGCAGCTGGTGGTGTAGTGGTTAAGGTCAAGTCCCACCCCAGCTGTTGTACCCTTGAGCAAGGTACTCAACCTAAATTGCTTCAGTAAAATGTCCGGCTGTGTAAGTGGATGAATGTAGAAATTGTAAACTGAAATATCAAAGAAAATGTAAATGTATTTGCCTTCATTTAAATTACAACAATCCAATTTCATTTACTCAATTCATTTTGTTGGGAAGGTTGATGTTTGGCAATACTGTGTGTGTGTGTGTGTGTGTGTGTGTGTGTGTGTGTGAGAGACATAATTTGGTTAAATATGTTAAATATATTTCCTGCTTAGCTACATGATGCTACATGAACTAAATATGCTTACGTCTTTCAGCTAGTTGTCTATTGTTTTCAATGATGACAGCCTGCAGAAGCATGTGATTTGCATTTAGTGGCTAAGATGCAGCCGTATTAGACTTTTGCAGGTACTGACACCACCACTGCTCTGCCCTATTTAATGAGACTGCCTAATGAAACCCAAATTGGAGGTTTCACATAACAGTAACTTGACTTTTTTGGGTGAGAGAGATTCACAGCACCAAAAGCATTAGACAGTCTAACCATGCATGTATCACAAAGCAATTTGTGACTTTTTACTCATCATTGTGCTACCTTTGTTACTTCTTCAGGTTGCCACTTAATTAGGTCTACACTGACTCATCGTGGATAGAATTACACCCATTTTAGATGCAGGCATAGTGTGCCCTTGATTTTTGGAGACTCAACCAATGTAATTTGCAAATAACAACATTAAAACAATGAGGAAGGGCCGAGAGGATATCTGTGTGCATTTGAGTTTTACCTGTTATTGTTGAGAAGTGTGGGTACCTTCTGCAGAAATTCTGGAGAAATTCTCCCAGTTTAGCCATCTGTCCACAACACCACACACACATCTAAATACACAGTGCAACCAGGACAGCTTTTAATGTTAGTGACAGACATCTATGCAATCAAAGTAAAAAATGCAAGATTAATCTAATCCTAGTATTGTGGCTTTAAGGTTCTGTAGCTTCTAGTGTACAGTATTCAGTCAGAGATTTACAATCCTCAAAAATGTCCTTCCCTCAACCATTCATAGTCATTTATTGACTTACGACTCCAAAGCTGCAAAGCTGGCTGATTTTAAGTCCATCTTGCCCTTTAATTGAAATTTGTATTTTTTGTATCTGGCTTTTTCAGGGCCAAATCAAATGTTAAATGAGAGGTGGCTCAAAAACCCACAGACACTTCTAAGGACCGGAGCTGGCCACCCCTGTGCTAGATTTGAGGCGATATGTTTTTATGGTTTATACTATATATTCTGATCTATTTTGTTCAACATGGCTGGGATTCTCTCAGTCTTAATATTAGAGCTCCAGGGCGTCAAAAGAGCCACTACATGACCACTCTATCCGAAACCATCACCTACTATAATCTACTTCAAGAGTTTGTGCTCATTTTAGTTATTTGTGTATTACCTGCATTTGTATTATTATAATACATTGTTTCCATGGGTTCAAATGGATAAATATGCATGTCTCTGTAATGCTTATTACCAAGCCGTGCCACAGTAATGTGCAACTAGCCAAGTCCTCATGATGGCACTTGCCCCAAATTACATTTATTTTTATGTTGATTAATGACCATGCATACTACACAAGCTCTGCCAGTGAACACCAGATTCCTGTCGACACGTTTTAAAAAGTAACACTGCCATGTCAAGTTGAAACAAAAGTACGGGGATGTTTTTGCATATTGGACTTAATTAATGAATAAACAGTTAATGTGCCACACCCAAACAGCTTAAATAATGGCGAAGCAATAAAACGGCTTGGAACAAATGCACAAAAATGAGGGGATGTAATGCTGAGGCACTGGTCAGAACTTGCCTTGTCCTCAGGTCCCATGTAGGCCCAATCTATCCAAGGGAGAATTGAAAGCAAGACCGAAGCTGCCCTTACCAGTGTAATTGATCTTGTTTAGACTTGGTAGTTTGTTGTTTTTTTGGTGAAGACCTGGCCCATGGTTAACTGTACATAATTATCCATACAGAGCGGGGACTGAGCACTGTGATCTGCAGGTTCACTTCAATAGATGATGTAATTTTCAAATTGTGACTTGAGGGCACAACAGCAGTGCACCGTTGGCACAGCATCAAAATGTATTATTTTTTTGCCAGGTTTACACTTTGCTAATAGCAAAAAAGTTTCCTCTGGAAACCTGTTCAGGAATTAGCCGACTGAACAGAAGTACCAGCCAAGGTCGTTTGGGGACATCTTACTTTAACATTTAAACAGATTATGAGAATGTGGACATGAGTTGTAAATAGGTGAGCGGTTACTTAAATCCCGTACAAAGGGAATTAAATACATGACATTATAGAGATTTCATGAGACGTACATACAAATTTCACGCTTGCATGTCCCAAGGCTACATTTTTAGAAACCATAACATTGTATATTTGAGTTATTTACTGAAATAACTACTACAACAAAAAATGTTTGATAGTAATTTAACACAGTATATACACAACGTAGGGATTTATTTTGGGATTTATTTTTTACACAGCCTGTTGTCTGTTGTGTACTGAGATTTTAACTGGCTATCTTCAGGTCACTCTCTTGTGTGATTTACTTTGTTTGTACCCTGTGTAGATCTGTAAATGGATGCTCTCTGCTAAGTGGATGGGCCACAAGGAGAGAATATGGCTTCTTTTCAGAACCTCGATCACAGCCTTAAAGCATGAAGCAACGTAGCCTCTCTGGGACTCGCACTCAAGGTGAGGATAGCCTACAATCAATAGCATTTTCAATGAAAACCAATACTACTGTTGTCATAGTGTTAACTGTAGATTCTAAAGTGTTTTTACATTGACATTGTGCATTTTTGTGACAATGGGTACATCAAATTAAGGAAAACAAATCCCTCTTCTAGAAAGTAAAAAATGTTTATACAAACTACACACAGGCCCAACATTTGATAGAGAGGACAACAGATCAGGCGAGGATCATTATGGATCATTATGTTCATAATATAATAATTCAGGCACCTCCCTCCAAGCTATCATAACTTGGCGAATATCTAGTTCCATCTGATTGCCACAGCCTAAAGGCAACCCCTGCTCATGTCACTTTGCACTTCCCACAATAAAGCTAAAATCATAAATTGCAAGTGCAAGTGTCCAACCTCGATTAAAGTGCAGTAGGCAGAATTGAAACCAAATGGGGTATAAATACGTAGGACAATGTTTCACTGTGGATTTTCATTGAGAGAGAACCTTGGCTCTCCTTTTGTAGTTCTACTTTTTCATACCAAATTAAAAACTACTATGCTGTGGACCTCATTTTGAATTTCTTGGTATATTTCTATGCAAGAATTGGAATTTGATTTTTAAAATCCATTAGGTTTCACATGTTGAATTTTCATTGGAATAAAAGGAAATGCAATTAAACGAAATTCCACAATAAAAAAAAAATATATTATTTTGTACATCACTGTAAAAAGCTGTAAAATCACTGTAAAATATACATTAAAATGCAAATCTTAAACACAGCTCAAATATATCAAAACTAGTTTTTTTGCATGATTGTAAGTTAAGTAAGATTATAAGTAAGATTGAATTTAAGAACTACAGTAGTCCTTCATTATTTGTGTTTCTGTATTCATCCGTTATCTAATCATGTAGTTTTTCCAATCCTGTGCTGGTACATTGCACTCATTTTTAAAACAAAATATTTCTTTAAATACAGTTATACAAAAAACGTATTTTTGATATCTTTGAGCCATGCTTAATGTGCAGTATTTGAAAGTTTATATTGTTGTCACAATATAATGTTGTTACAATCAGTATAACTTATAGTAATGTATCAAATAAATGTGGCATTCTTACTTATAAACATGAGTAGAATGTCATGGAATTTAATCGGACTTTATCAACACAATTGGTATTGACCACAACCCCGATTGTATCCCTAAATAAATATAAAGTACAAAAATAACGTAATATGTGTCTACACTTACAGAATGTTTATATGTCATCTTTATGCCCCAATGCTTTAACGACCTTCTCAAATAGACATGGATCCTCTGATTAGAATAAGTGCAGTAGCTGAGCCTTTAGAAAAGCAAGCGAGTATCATAGAATAAATCCTGCCATTGGGTTCTTTTAGTCTGTGGCCCCGTTTTAATTTGCCCAATCAAAACAAATATATATCCTCAAGCAAATACAAGCCATATTTTACTTAAACAAGTACTACACGGTTGACTACAAAGAATAATGTTGGTTTATTACAACTAAATATCTCCTTATTATAGTTTATTTGCAAGCCCACACAAGTCCCTTTGAATATAATTAATGATTAAAAGGCATAAACTGAGACAAAGATGGCTGCATTAAACTTTTAAACAATTATCATGTTGCAAGTGAACATATAACACTGTACCATAGCCAATTTGAATGACAATACTAACACATAACATGACGAATCAATATGAAAAAAATAAAATAACATTCTGAATTCAAGATAAAATGGACTTAAAACACAGGGGTGAAAATGACATGAAAATGACTGTTTAACATGACCAGGTTTAAACCTGTTTGTAAATAAATCAATCAATCAATAAATCAATCAATTCAAATGACCACCAGGATAGGTTGGGCTGTGTATTGAACTAAACTTCACTCAATTGCAGGGAACATTCACTTGCCCTCCATGCACTCTATAGGGTGGATCAATAATGGGAACGGTTTAAACCTACTTGATTGATCAAAACGAGATAATTCAGGTAAGGAAAATATATTTTCCAGCATTCTGTACAAATTCATCTTTACTTTATTTATCCCTTTCCCCTGTCACCCTTGCCATAGCCAGGTTTGGGCCTGGGAGGATCAGGGGTGGGTGGCTAGATGGGGAGGCTTTGGCAATAACGGAGCGATGTTTAGCCCTCCTTGTAATTATGTAACCCTTTTGAATTCACACTTGTTTGAAAATGTGTTTCTTCACAGCTTGTGCAGGAGTACCGTGGCTAGTAAGGCACTGCTGGCCTTTTGGACCTGCCCAATAGCTGCCAAATCCGCCAGAGATTAGTGGGCTGGTGGTTCTGGAGTGGAATAAGGATAGCCCAAACGGCTGCATTCCTTTTCATCTAATAACATAACAACTGTGGTGTGTATACCTTGTATTTAAAAGTACCTGCTCTAAATAACTACTAGTTAAGTCCATGCTTGTTAAATACGGGCACTGCTGTGAGTGAGGGAGGGTGACTCTGGGCAGAACGAACACCAGCTTATGATCTTGATTACTACAATATAGTTCCTAATCAAAACCACATGTGGAAAGCTCCCAGCCAAAAAAACAAAAAAAAATGGAAGTCTATTTTTGAAAGTAAGTGTAGGTCAGATAAGGACAGGATATTTGGAAAGAAACAAGTTTAAAACTGCTGCTAGTTTTTACCAAACTAATTCTTTACAGAAGATTTTTGTGTCTCTAAAATTGCCAGCAAATGATCAAATGAGATTATGAGGCTATGAGGCTAAGTGAAGAAATACTAAATATACCAGCAGTTCACAGGGTTTTTTACTGTGGAGCCACACAGGAGTGACAAGGAGGGGATGCTGGTTTTAGGAAGTACTTGATGGACAAGCATTCGGTCCTCTACCAATGAAGACAAAACTTATGTACATAGATCCAAGCTAAACGCAGGCCTGGACTAGAAAAAAGAAAACAGCCCTGGGACAGCCCTTGAGGTTACATCAATGAGAACACACTCAGGTACTTCCAAAGGAGACCTTAAAAGAAGGACAGCAGAGCTATAATTTGGAGCCCCAGTCAGGTGACAGCAAACTAGGGCTTCTTAAGGAAGTCTGACGGGAGGAACAATTGGGGAAGTGAGCTTGCAGATAACTATGTAATATTGGCAGGAGATTTCTGGAGGCCAGCTCACTTTTGTCCCATTTTGGTTTAGTTTTCTCTTGGTTTGCTTTATTATTACTTCATTCTGCTTTCATTATCATTGCGATCGCATCTCGGCCGAGCTAACTAGGCAGGTCTAGGACACGAGATATCAACCGATGGTGGGGATTTCCAACCTGGTGACGGTTTTCCCACGCTGTACAGGAAAGTAGGCATCCAGAGCTGTATTCTACATGTGAGTGGATTGTGCTGAGGGTCCTGTTGCCTTGAAGCTCTCAGAGAAGAGGACCGCCTCCTGAGAGCTTGCTCCTGGAGTTTTCTTTTTGTTTTACTTGTGCCTTCAGCCTGAGAGGCTAACGACATCTCAGAGGGCTTATTTCTTTATTCCAGCTCTATTTTCTGCATCTGCCACAGTTCCACCCCCCACGTGCCTGAAAATGTTTTTTTTTTTTTTTTTTTTGGGTTGACATTGATACTCATCACTCATCATAACAAAAAAATAAATAATTGTACTGCTAGGTTAAAAAAAGGTAATTACATCATGGTGACAAACATTGTCCCTCAGTCTGGAGTTAACTTTTCATTTTTTTTTTTTTTTTAATCATCAAGCCTTAACCTCTCCAGCAAGGGTTTGGTGGTGACTCAGCTCCCAACATGGCAGCAGGTGCAGGCTCAGTGGAGGACGATGGTGACATTATCACACCTGTCCAGCCTGCTGTCCACGTCCTGATGACTCGTGCGCTGGGGTATGGTGCACTGATGGATTGCAGCCCTTATTGAAATGCATACCATTCTGTGATCAAAGAAGACAGCTATGGAGACGACTGTTTTAGAACCAGTAGTAGACCAAAATTGTATTACTAGTCTAACATGAATTATGAATCCCAAATACAATGTTTCATATACAATATATAAGCACAGCCTCAACTTGGATATAACACACGCACATATATACACTAATGACCTAAGTTACTTTGAGCGTGGAATGATGGTCGGTGCCAGGCGTGCCGTTTCCAGTATCTTGGAAACAGCCACCTTCCTGGGCTTTCCATACAAGACAGTATTTAGAGTTTACCAAAAATGGTGTGAAACAAAAACCATTCAGCTAATGGCAGTGCTGTGGGTGAAAATAGCCTATGATGAGAGGTGAAAAGAGAATGGCAAGAATGGTGTAAGCCAACAGGCTGGCCACAAACAGGGAAATATTGTTTAAGTACAATAGTGTCATGCAGATGTATCTTGGATAGCACTCATTGGTTTTTCACAAGCACTTTTCACAAATGGGCTATTGCAGCAGACAACCAAACAAATGGCTTCTACAAATCACAGCATTTACATTCAAAGCCCAACAACTGCAAACATCAGTACATTTTCTGCAACTGCTTGTCCAGTTCAGGTTCATGGGGCACCGGACCCTAAACCGTGCAGTTACCACACTTGACTCGCAAGTCTTTGAATGGTGAGAGAGAACGGGATCCCCCAATTTGGGGAAAGGAAAGCTTGCAAGCTCACAGACAGTGACCTGAGACTGTCAAAAGACTCAAAACCAGAACCCTGGTTCTGGGAACCTTTGGTGCTGGGAGGCACCAAAGATAGCATCAAAATGTCATTTTGGACATTTGATTTAACAGTGCTGCCAGTTTTGTAAATTCTACTTGTATGTTAATAACACTCATCCAAACTAACTAGTAAACTGGTTTAAGCAGTGCCATTAGGTCTAGCATGTTACTTCCACTGTTGGAAAAATTACATTTTATTTACATTTCAACAACAAAAGCATGGGTCACACCAGAATAGCAATAACACCAATACGGAAATTACACTACCAAAATAATACACCACGCCACAACAACAACCAAAAATCTCCTGTATGGCTCCTTTTTCCTACCAGGCCACACTGGGCTCCCTTTCTTCTTCCTGTCGGTCCAAACAATGGTTCTCAGTCCTGGACTTGGACTGTCGGGGAGGTTTTCAACTAAACACTAAATTCATTTCATTTGGCCATTACTTTTTTTTTTATTAAATTGCTTAATGCTTGGCTGGAAAGAAAACCTGCACATACAGTGGGCTCCCAGGACCAGGACTGAGAACCATTGGTCCTCATTCGTCCGTAAGAGGAAATATACATGTGAAGTTAGATTCCGTTAAAATGTAAAAAATATAAATGTAAATGCTAAATTATAGTGTTCAAAACTAAAGAGTCAAACCCTTTGCTAGAATATAATCAGCTTCTAGAAAGGCGTATGCCAGGTCATAAAACCACAGGAACAATGAGGCACCATCACAGTTCACCGATTGCCTGAAAACATCTTTGATCCAAATACACTCCCTGGCAGCAAAAACGCATATTTCTAGTCATAGGCTGCAGGGTACGAGATGGCAGGGAGGAGAGCCATGTGCGAGCTGGGTTTTTCTGATAACTTTATTTCAAGAGCTCAGCTCTTATTGCATTTTTACTATACCAAATGTAAAACACTGGCCACTTCAAGCGCAAATATTCCCAGGGGTTAAAAACACGACTGAAGCACAGACTCTTTTTGGTTGGTAGCGTGTTTGGGTAGTGATGAACATGAAGAACTTGGAACATGTGAAGCCTGCCAGAACCAACTTCAAGAGGCAATGACAAGTCGTCTTTACCACAGTAGATGCATGCTACAACTCACAGTACTTTAAGAAAAGCATGTGCCAGAATTTTAACCAAGTTAAATACTTTAATCAATTCAATGTATAGTTTTTATATAGAATTCACAATAGCCATCTTATAAAATTCAAGTTATAAACTTATACAACTTCAAATTTTATCATAACCTTCCTTTAATCGCCATCTATTCCATCAAAGCTGGGGAAGGGGGATACAGCCTCATTAGTGGAAATTACTTGTTGCAGTTGTGTTCAGTAGAGTTAGATGTAAAAATGTATGCGTTGCCTTGCCTGCTTGTTTGTTTCATTAAGAAATTAAGTACTTAAGAAGTTAGACACTTCCTGCAGATACTCCTATACGGGGTTTGTGTGTGAGTCACTTTATTAGAAAGCCATAGCATATAAGGGGAATCAAAGCTCCAGTAGCCAGACAAACTATGTTAATGGATTTACAATTGACAACTGTTATGCATGCAAAACAGCTATACTTTGGAGACGGGGGGGGGAAAGGCATACAACATTGCTAAACTTTATAAGGTACCTAAGAAGACTAGGCCTTCTCAATCATCAGTGAATAGCCCCAAAAATACAGTATTATCATACTGAGCTGACAAAGTTCATGATTAAAACTGGGATAACGATAGAGAACACTCACAAAGAAAGTATAGAATTCGAATTTTCTAAAAAACACCAATTTTCAAGGCAAACAAGAAACAGGAACTTAAAAAACATATCCTTCTCTAGCCATGTGACTGCCATAGCATATGACTTTCATAACTTCATTGCTTGTTACTCAATGATAGCGGGAGACAATTGAGCATGTGTTTCTGGAGCATGCCCTAGATCCAAGTCAGCTTCTCCTCAGCCCCCGCCATTCATAAACATTCGCCCTCAGCCTGAAACCCATTTCAGGCCAATTTACCTGGCTTGCTGCAGTCCTCGAGGCACTTCACATGACCACTAACATAAAACTGGGAGACATGAACCATATACCTCACTATGACGCAAACTCTGAGCTAATCTAGGGCAACATGCACCCCACTATGGAGTAGAAGCCTTTCACTACCACCATCAAATGGCTTTTTAACAAATGTTTGTGTTAATAATGACGACATGCAGTTTACTTGTGATTTATTAATTGTGTTATTGGAAAAATGTGCTCAGCTGAGGCAACTTGCTAATTAAGAATGATATAAATCCAGGTTTTTTTTAGTGTTGAGTTTTTGTGGGTCACACAGTTTTTCCATGGTACCTGGTTTAATGAAATTACCTTTTTAGGTTCTGGTGTATTTTTTTTTTTTTTTAAACCTGATTTTAGGTCCAGAGTGTGTGCAGCTTCATAACACAAATATATCATCTATTCTAGTAGGTGCTCATGATCAGATCTGAACAATTTAGTTGCACAGCAAACACTTTTATTCAAAGTAACTTACACAGTTTACAATGTCTACATTCATCCACTTATACAGCTGGATATTTACTGAAGCAATTCAGGTTAAGTATCTTGCTCAAGGATGCAACAGCTGGGGTGGGACTTGAACCAGCAAACTTTCAGTTACAGTTACTGTCATCTTAACCACTACACCAACAGCTGCCCTAAAACAGCAACTGTCAATCTTAACTGCCTTAACAGCACAAAACAGGATCTATAATTTTATAATAATAGTAGAACACTTCTACCAGATAGACATATCCAACTGGATGTTTAGAAGCAAATACGGCAGACATGCATCAATATGAAAATGGAGAGCGTGGATAGGAGTAATTCATTACATTTATTTATACAAGCATAGAGAATTAAGCAGGATAACTTACATCTCTTTTACAACAACTGTTCAGATTAACACTGAACCTCAAATTTACTTTTCCCATTTGGGACTCGCTTCCTACCACCCAGCTCTCCATCTGTCTACCTTACCCACTCACCCTGCACTTTTATCAGAACTTTCTCTTGTGTCCAGGGCCTTTGGCCGAGAGGAGGAAACTTTGAACTGCATGAGATAAGAGAGCAACGGAAACTTAAGAGTAAAACTATCTACGTGGCTGACGTAGCTGAGCGACATCAAGCACCTTAAGTTCCAGCATCCATAACCTTTAGGGTCTGCTCCTTTTATTCATCAAGTACTAGAATACATAAGCCAACCATAACTGATAAGTATATAATTCCTTTTAGGGCTGCAACAAACTGTCTACAAAACGGCTTTGATGAAAATTGTGTGACTGGCACATCTGCTGGACATTCACTATAATTGCAAGTCTTCTATTCAGGAACAAGACTCTATTACACATATTTCAAGACTTAAAATGTTACTGGACTCTGAATGGGGCTCCTGTAAACCCATGTTACTGAAGTAATTTTTGACATTATAGTCTCCAATACCAAATTTCATTTTCAAGTCAATGTGATTTGCAGTTCCTGGGAAGAAGAATTTTGAGCATTGCTTTAAAGTCCCACAATATGTCAATTTTAGGGTCAAGGTTCAACTGCATGTACTTTCCACAAAAAACAGAAACTCAAAAAAGTTGTTTGGTTGACGTGGATCTCACCCCAGTATTTGTAAGTAAGAGGGGCAAAATACCGTTAGAGTTGCTAAAAACCTTTAATATATTAACATAACATGAAGGGGAACTATTAGTATCCTCCTTCCTTTATCGCACACTACCCTCTATCATGACTAATAATCACAATAATTACATGTCCCCCGGTTAAAAGAAAGGACCGTATCCACCTCTAATTAGAATGAAAAGGAAAAAAAGGAACAAATTAGACTCCATATCATAACAACAAAAACATGACTAGTACAGTCTGTCTGGGTACATAAAAAAGCAATGGCAACATAGCTTACACATAATATAAGCAACTGCAAAAAGAGAACCCACATTGAAGCCCATACATCAAATGTACATAAACTTTTTAATGTAGCGTTTACTGAAGCGAGGGACTGTTCTAGCCAATTCATTGTATTCACTGCTGGAATATGGCGATCCTCAATAATATTTATCCATTGAGATTCAGAGCACTATAGGCCAATAAAACAGCCTATGCTGCAACAATATAATGTTCTAAATAGTGTCAGTTAACCTCAAAGATGTAATTAATAATAAAAATATATATTAAAATGGAAATAATAAACAATTACATTGATTACGTATACATGCATTGATATAGATAATGTAAACATGTTATATTACATATTATATGTCAACTACCGTAGTTAGGCAAATCCAATAAAGATAAACGCTGCGATTATATTAACAGGGTGAGTAACTAAATAACACAAAACGTCAAACGGGTCAACAGATATGTTTACAAATTTAAGTTTGCTTTAGCACCACCATGGGGTCAGGGAGCGCCATTTTCAATATCATAGTATGGCAAGAATGAATAATTCTTAGAACCGGATGGTTGTCCATGTTTCCTCATGCTGTTCTGGATAAATTAATCTCTTTTCTGCCATTAACACTCACAGCTAGTTTAACTAGAAGCTAAGCCCTTTTTTTCTAGTGCCGAATATTACATCCAATGCAGGACAAATTATGCATAGCAATAAAGGCGCACACATCTGAAAGCTGAACTACTCTACTATCAAACATTTAAAATACGAAACATAACCCCAACATCATTTAACGATGAATTGTGGAAATCTAGTTTACTGTTTTTCTAATCGAACAGTATAAAAAAGTAAAAACAGCTCACATAAATGCAGAAAAGCATGTCCTAATATTTCACTGTTGCATTGTAATCTTCGTCGCAAGAAGGTGGAATCAACTGCATTACTTCTGAGTATGACCAATCAAGATCGAGAAAGCGCACTCAACAGAGTAATAACCAATAGGAGGAGAGAAAACAAATGCTTTTCGAGCTCGCCGGTTGGTTAAAATAAATTATTTGACCTGCGCAACGTTCTGAAGTTCAGGTGACTTGCGCGTTTCGCAGCTGGTATTATCCTGAGTAGGCGGTTTGGAACATAAGTAGTAGCAGTAGTACTAGTAGCGATGCAGTTGATTTATGTATCTGCCAACGACAGAACACTTTCTATAAAGTAGCAATGTAAGCTGCTAGTTACCTGGTTACAGCATTTATATCAGAGGTAGGATGAAATAAATTTATTTTAGTTTTGGCAATTATACATATTCTGTCATGTAGGCCTGGGTCGTGTTTACGCTTAGCTAAAACAAATGGCTTCTCTTGATACACATTTTAGTTATTCGTTCAGCTGTCGACGTATATTTGTTTGTACTGTGTAATACGAAGGGGGTTAGTTGAATAACGTCAGACAGCCGTACAACTTTTGCATGATTTTGCGAACTACCTGGGAGTATAGCTAGAAGGCGAACATCAATGCCGTTCAGATGTTGCAAACTTACAGTTTACCCTATCGAGCCAGGGGAATACGATTTCGAAATGCTAGTTGACTTGTGAAGTATCATATGGTTAGTTATAATGCAAATAAGCTATAAGTAATGGTCGATAATATTGTGTTTAGCGTTCTCTCTGTATTATAAAAAAATAACTCGCCTATTTTCAAAGCAAAAACGACATTCTGGTACTAGAGGGGCAGTATAAATCACCAAAACTAATAGTACAGTAGGCCTGCTACCCGTGAGGGAAATGGCAAACCGAACACGAGAGATTGTGCATTTAGTGTAGGTAATATTCGTAGCTATAGATATCTATTTTTAATAATTATTAAACTTTTCAGTTCAGCAACGTTTACTACATTGCCACGTTGGCCTACAGTAACAGGAGGACGTGTTTCATAATTTATTTTTCTACCCCTCCAAAATGGTCTGAAAGACATTTGTCGACGTATGTAAACATAAATCATGATTACATTGTTTCCATTTTTTATCATTGACAGATTTCCCATGAGAGAACTTTGACGACTAAGGATCCCATGACAAATTATCAAATGAGGGCCGATGTTACCTCTAATCTTGGATCATTTTCTGATGACCCTCCATCATATTTTGACCATTTTCCAAAGTCTTCCAACAGTGAGATATCTGAACATGAATTCTCTTGTCATTGTTGTTATGACATCCTGGTTAACCCAACAACGTTGAACTGTGGACACAGTTTTTGTCGTCACTGTCTTGCCCTCTGGTGGGAATCCTCCAAGAAGAATGAATGCCCAGAGTGCAGGGAGAAGTGGGAAGGTTTTCCAAAAGTGAACATTTTACTGAGGTAGGTGATAGTGTGCCTTTATTAAGACACATTGTTCTTCATTACTTACAATGCCATTTACACATTAGTTATGATATGGTGACACACGTTGGTTCCAATTTTTGGTGATGTCACTAAAAACAAAATTGAGCATCCTATTTAATTTCTGCCACCCATGAATTGGATAAGTGGTTTTGGGGAATGGATGAATGAATTAATTATTAGCTGCATTACAACAGATCAGCTGCATTTCTCATTTGAAATACCACGTGGGACAAATCATGTATGCGAATGTCACCTCTCTGTTATAAATACTGTAAAGATTTGAATTTGTTTGACATAATCAATTTACCGCAGCTTTGAATAGCATGTTTTAATTTTTATATGAAATACGAAGTTGGTGCATAATGTAATCTCTCCCTTAGTGTGATATGCTAAATGTAGGGTTCTGTTAGAATGCTTATCGCACCCCTTAAATCTCATACTATTAAAAGACCTGCCTTCTGAATTTAGTGCAATGTTAACCTGAATGCTGCTACAATGTGGAAAATTTGTTCTTGAAAATCAACTTGGTGTGGAAAAAATAATTTCTAGCCAAGAAATGTATTAAATGGGAGGATATGTCTTTCTCAACTACTATATTAATCTTGTATTTTATCAATGCATTGTGTATGTTTATAATGTGGTGAACACAATGAGTTGTAAATGGGGAAATGCTAACTTCTCAATTTAACTTCACCGACTGGGGGTCTAACAGGAACAGTGGTTTCTTTATGGTTGCAAAAGGCAAGGATATGCATATCTGCAGCCGTAATAGGATTGAGTAACTTAAATATGTATAAGTGAATTTCTTTATAATTTCCCAAACATACTTTTAATATTTAAAAAGTAGTTCTCTTAACTGATAACTGCATTATCTGGAGTGTTCCCTAAATTAGATCATATTCACACATTAGAACGAAGTTCTGCTAGACTATAGTCTGTAAAGGGTGTCATAAAAAGGTGCATGAAAATGGTTGTTGCTAGAGTAATAGAGCCAGAATTGACTTGCCAGAGACCCTCTTAGAAGATATTGTGAAGTACTGTAATAATGACCCTTGTGTTTAATTTGTTTTCCACTCATTATGCACCATGTAACATAAGTAACCTTTTTTTCTGTGTAATATTAATCCCACACTCACAATCTGTTGTGTGGTTTTTATGTTGCAGCTTTGAGTAGGAATTGCGATTCTAAGGCTGGGACCAAATCTAAACTTTGGCAACCTGCTAATTGCACTTCACATTACTGTATTTAACAGCTTTTTATTTTTTTGGCAAGTGTCATATTTCTTCTCATAAAAAGAAAACACTCAATTACAGTAATGTAAATTACCAGGGGGTTTCCAGAGTTTTGATTTGGTCCAATTTTAGGTGGGCTTCTCTGTGATGGTAAAGATTTAAAATGGAATTCCATCATGCATCGCAAATTTAGTTGGTATATTCATTTTAGCATTTAGGTGATAGTAGATGCATTCCTATATAGGCCTTGTATATATGACTGGTTCCCTTGTTTAGTCAGTGTGGGAAATATAAATTAATTTTTTTTGTTTTCTTATTCCTTCACCTTGTTTTTCTTAATTTAAAAGGAGAAATTATTGCACAGAGGCATGCTCACGGTACTCCTGAAAAAAATGTTCCTCTTGGTCTGACTAATCCATTTAGGGCTGTTTTTGTGTTACAGTAAAACCCCCGTATCTAATGTTTCAGTTAAGTGAAACTGCGGTCTAAAAAAATTAAATGCTATTCCAGAAATACAGTTAACATTCATAATTTAAGTTGTGCGCTGTGCGGATACCTCCCGATCCTACTGTATTTGCAAGTTTATTTTAGCTCTCTTTTTATACATGTACTTGTCTTCACAGGGATGCAGCTGAAAAGTTGTTTTCTGATGTAGTAGAGAGGAGGCGGGAAGAGATCCAAGCTAATCCGAAAATAGCCCTCAGCCTCCTTGCCTTCCAGAGGCATGGGGATGAGCAAGCCTCGCGAGGCCCGATGCGAAGCGGCCTGCGAAGAGGTGGAGGAGGCTTTTTCTCTGGAGTTCTCACTGCACTCACTTGTGTGGCTGTAAGCAGATGTTAACATCCATTCAGAAGCAGTGTATCGCATGTTTTGGTTGTGTAAGAGGAATGTATACGGGTCAAACAGGAGGTCATTTTTGTTTGATTATCTTCTTCTGATTTATAATGTTTTAGCAAATTTCTCTTAACTGATTACTATTAACTTGCATCTTTATTTTTTTATTTATGGCGACAGGTTATGCTGCTTGTGTATCACTGGAGCAGCCGAGAGGCAGAACACGATCTGTTAGTTCATAAGCCTGTAACAACGTGGACTGTCGAAGAGGTAATCTTTTGGCTTGAGAATTTAGGACCGTGGGCTAATCTGTATACGGATCATTTTCTTGAAGAGCAAGTCAATGGCAGGTATGAAGTATTGTCTAATTTGTCTGAAATAAATGGTTTTTATTAAATTCCTGTTACATATTTTAAGTGAGTATCACTACCCCCCCCCCCCCATAAAGATAGCATTTATACTTAAATACTCTTATTTTACCTGAAATTGATAGACTTCTGTTCATGCTGGGCGATGAGGAGCTTTCCAGACCCCCGTACAGCATTGTGAACCACACTCATCGCAAAGCTGTGTTAGCAGAATTGGAGCGTTTGAAAGCTCTAGGGGTGAAGCCTCCTCAAAATCTCTGGGAATATAAGGTAAATCACCGATATCAGTAGAACTGATTACCGGTGGGAACAAGGGGAATCTACTATTTAGGTGAAAAATACGTTGTTTTTTTTTCCCCTGTATTTCGTTTATTTATTTTGATTTTTTTGTTCCATTTGTCTTGACTCCTGCCATGTTGGGGCATCATTTTTTTTGATTTCCTTTCAGACAGTGAATGCTGGAAAATCCCTATTCCTGCTGTATGCTCTGAAGAGTTCCCCACGCCTAACCATTCTGTACCTCTACCTGTTTGACTACACTGAAACGTTCTTGCCTTTCTTGCATACCTGCTGTCCCGGCCAGAGGGCAGTGGAGGATGAGGACTTCATCATGGCCAAAGCTTTTGTAAGGAGAAGGGAGGCATTGGGGACATTTACTGCAATTGTAATTAAAGCAACCAAATTCAGATTTGCATTGTTCAATGTTATAATGTATACCATTTGCATGCATGTACATCAATGCATTGGATTATCCTCTTCCTCTTCCCAATCTACAGTTCTCTGATTAAAAATAATAATAATAATAATAATGCCTTTTCTCCATTGACCCTAGCTACGGTATGATGACCCTAGCTGGAAGCAGAGGGCAGAGTTTCTGGTGAAGTACTCCCTCTTGCCATACCAGCTGATAGCAGAGTTTGCCTGGGGTTGGCTGGCTGTTCACTATTGGACGTCGCGTTTCATCATCGTCAATGCCATGCTTCTGTCGGTGCTCGAAGGTTGTGCGCTCTGGAAGCTATGGGTCCGATCCGAGCTGAGGTATTTCTCCAGTTCTCGCTCCTTAATCGGCATTCTGATTTTGTTATTTATTTAATTATTTGAACAGTTTAAACACATTTTCATTCTTTAATATCATTTGAATGTTCATTAAAACATTTTTAATTTACTTTTGATTCCTTATTTGTCTATAAAATACTATCCATATTTATTTTTCTCTTTGATACCAGGACTCTTCCTCAAAAAATGTGGAGCCATTTTTGGAAAGTTTCTGCACAGGGGATTGCTGTTGCCATTTTCTGGCCAGTAATTCCTCAATTTGTCTGCAACTGCTTATTTTACTGGGCCTTATACTTTAACCCAATAATAAATATCGACCTTGTGGTCCAGCAAGTGCTTCGACCGGAAACTCAGGTGCCATAAGAACTAAATTCCTGAGGTATGTTGACAGAGCCGTAAAACAAAAACAAAAACAAACTGTTGGATCAAGATCGATTTCAATGTATTATGCTTCTTTTCCACTATTGCACCATTAACAGGAACGTCATGCTTCAAAGTTTAACATAGACAAAGTTTGAAGCTAATAAAACCCGGTTGATATAGTCTATGAAAAATGATTGCGTTTGTGAATATGTTAACGTCATTTATACAAAATAATACGCAAAAGGCTGCTGTTTGGCGTAGGTATTGGATCCTTTTATAATATGAATTGTAATTAACTTTTTAAAATAACATTAAAAGGAATTCACTCAGCCTTTTTGCACTTTCATTGTGATAAGCCACAAAAGCTGATGTGTCAGTGTGTTAAATCTTCCATGGAGTGTCTTTATTTTTCATGTTATGTTTTCTTTTGTCTGCTGTTCTGTGTACAAGGGCTATCATTTGATGTTTTATTTGTATTTGTTGGCCTTAAATATGTTTACCAAATTGTAAATTTTTCTCTTAAGATAATTTAAGACTGTCTGATCGGGGTTAAAAATTGTATTAATGTAAATGTATTGTTTTGTTTTTCTTTTTTTCTTTTTCTTTTTTACTTTTGATTATACTTGCACTTAAGTACTGATAGCAAATAACTGTGACTGACTAATGCACCTGGGTAAAATGAATAAGATTAAGAAACCGAATAAAAACATTATTTTTTTTAAAGACGTGTTTAAATCAACTTTTTAAAATATAATAATGATGACAAATGCAACTTTGGAATAAAGAGTATTGACTAATACAAATACGGACCTTAAATGAGAAAGTAAATGATTTTCATTTACATTTATTACACTTTTAACCTTGTCAAACGACATGTTCTGTGAGCTGGTACAGGGGCCAAGTGTTGGCACCGCTGGCATAAGAAGCCTTGATAAGACTGGTGTTGGGAATAATGGTTGTATAAATTACTTGCCTAAAATGAACGTGCATTATCTAGTACAATATGAATACCGGATAAATGTAAGTGATCGATCAAAACATCTGGTTGCGATGGACCATTAAAAGAGGTGAGCTGCAAATCCCCAAATGTAAGAACTTTACAACAAATTATTCTTGTGTTCCAGATCAAGAGTAGTACCGTGTCCAGTGTAATTACAGAGATCGACTCATTTCTAACATGAGGTTGTCTGCAGTATTAACAATGCAACAATACTTATGAATAATTTGCCCAGGGGGGAACGCGCAAAGGTTCAATCCGGGCAACATTAGGAGGGTGTGTGGAGATGTTATCTTGGGTATAAGAGGTTGGTTGTATTCACCGTACAATGAACAAATATTTCAAAACATTTTATTTAACCATAAGCAGAGTGCAAACAGATTTGCATAGTGATGCTGCAGCATTGAATATATTTATTTAATCAATAATAGTTACATGTTGGATGTTCATAGCCACAGAGGAAGTCAGGCCATGCTATGTATTCTGGTATGAATGGTGCCTTGCGTAAGCATTTAGCTGCTTCCTTGTCGCATCTGCACATAATTTTTTCACATTTGTCTTTCAAAGATTCTAAAAAAAACAAAATAGAGATGAAGGATTTAATTAGATTGCAGTTCCCATTACTACAGATTAAGTTGAATTTCCCTAAATACAGATGTTTGAAAACCATTTTTTAAAATACTTTGTAGAAATATTAAAACATTGGCAAGCTAATACCTGGCACTATCAAACAAATACAAAGATTGTTTTAATGTCCACTGGTATTGCTTACTCCACTAACTTTATAATCTAGTAAAAAAGGTATTCTACGACAAGTATACTCTCAAAATATATGATGGAAATGCCTTGAACTACAGTTTGTAGCACAGCTTATGATGTAAATCTTAAATATACATTTATGATAGAATCTGAAATTTTCTGGAGCGACAGATTCTGTTTAATTCCCATGTACTGCCTCCTGAAATGGAACATCATAACTTCAGCTGTAGAGTCCTCCAGATTGTGGCCAATTTTATGCATTGTACATTATTTACATACCGCAGTCAGTGGCCCTGGCTTCACAGCTCCATTGGTGTATGTCTGTTTGACAGCCTGCAAGCTCAGCTTTTTCGTAGCAACAATCATGTTTGTGACAACACCTTGAGAATCACAGGAAAATACAATGATTTTTTTAAAAGCTTTGATTTTGCCTCACTGAACTCACTTAGCTATTGTGTGTTTGTGTGTGGGGGGGTTGAAGATCGAAGTTAGCAAACTGTTTATCTTACATTACAATTAATATTATGAATTAAACTGTCTAAATTATTGCATTGGAGGACATAAAACCGTTTTAAGGAGCAGAATAACTATCATCTTAACACTCAAAATAAATATTTGTCAACTTAAAGAAGGTAATCATTAATTCAGATAACTACTGTATGCACTTGTTTTGTGTTTTGTGCAAACTGTGGTTAGGGGTACCTCCCATTCTAGTATGCAATCACTCAAAGACAGAGGTTTAACGTTATCAAAAGAACTACTTGATTATGGAGCTCCACTCCATGGGGAGGGAGGGGGGACGCACACAGCTAAACTTTGAACCGGTCAGACAGCCAAAGCCACATACATAAGGAAATAATTGAATATTGAGTTTGTGAGCTGGTCTTTGTTAAAATGAAATAAATTAATAAGTGGAAATTTAATGACAGCTGAAACCCCCCACCACACATGTGCAGCAGGGGTTAAGACCTCTTTCTTACCAGTCTGCTTTGTCCCTGGGCCAGCCCTGGCCTCCTAGGCCACAGTAGCAGCCATACATGATGTAGGCAAGAGCAGACCTCCCTGTGCTGCACTTGATAACCCCAGCTAACTCCAATAGGCCCCTCTTATTCCGCAGAGACCTCTCTGGAGTCAGGGATCCCATGCACACTGCAACAAAAGTAATGCTTTCATTTGCATGGCAGCCACAGTGAATTCACGCACACACACAGATGCACACACTTACAAGCACACAAAGTAATGGGCCTCAACTGCGCAGCCTTGTTAATGCTAGAACCATGCTGCCAACTTTTAAATAAATGCCATGTGTGAAGAACTTTGGAATAACATTGCCTGTCACCTGATGTAATATATTGAACCTATTTTTTACATTATTCACTTTGAAGTTGTTGCTGACGTCTAATTATGTTTCCATTTATGTGTAAAATAGGACTTTTACCTTTACAGATATGTAGGGAGGAACCCCTGAAAAGATACTAGAAAATATGTTTGATTGCAAAATGTAATTGATTACGTATTACAGCTGCTTGTGTAAAGACAATTTTGATTTCTCAACCAGACAACGGTATTTCAGGCTTTCAGTTTATTATTCATGCTCATAACATCAATGTATTGTAACCATGTATTACTTTAGTTATCTACCACAGCATATTGGAGTTGAATTGGAGGGTATTTACATCCAAACCGGGTTTAGGAATTATAGCACTTTTGTATGTGCCCCCACCCTTTTTTAAGGGGCCAAAAGTAATTGGACAATTGGCTGCTTAGCTGTCTCAGCTGTTCTATGGTCAGGTTTTTGTTATTCCCTCATTAGTTCAATTACAAGTAAGCCGATAAAAGGTCTAGATTTGATTTCAAGCGTGGCATTTGCATTTGGAATCTGTTGCTGTTAACCTGCAATATGAAGGCCAAAGAAGTGTGACTACCAGTGAACCCAGCCATCATTAGCAGAGAAAACAAAATCAGAGAGAAAGTAAAAGTTTAAGGTGTGGCCAAAGAAAGAACACACAGTGAGCACAGGAATACCAACAGACCCTGGTGAAGAAAAACCCCTTCACAACAGTTGGCAAGGTCAAGAACACACTCCAAGAGGTAAGCGTATCTGTGTCAAAGTCAACAATCAAGAGAAGAGTTCACCAGAGTAAATGCAGAGGGTTTACCACAAGACCTAAACCATTAATCCCCAAACAGTATGACCAGATAAGAGTTTGCCAAAAAAACATCTAATGAACCCTGTACAGTTCTGGAACAACATCCTATGGACAGATGAGAAAAAGATCCACTTGTACCAGAATGTATGGAGAAGAGAAGGAACTGCTCATGATCCGAAGTATACTACCTGATCTGTGAAGCATGGTAGAGGTAGTGTTATGGCAGGGGGCATGCATGGTTGCACATGGAACTGGTTCCCTTGAATTTATTGACTGCTGACAAAAGCAGCAGGGTGAATTCTGCTCAGATTCCACCAAATGCGTCAAAAGTGTTAGATGGTGCTTCAGAATACAGATGGACAATAACCCAAAGCATACTGCGAAAGTAATCCAAGACTTTTTTAAAGCAAAGAAGTGGAATGTTCTAAAATGGCTATCTAAAAGTCTATCACCTGACTTGAATCCAATTGAGCATGCATTTCAATTGCTGAAGGCAAAACTGAAAGCAAAACGATCCCAAGAACAAGCAGGAACGAAAAACAGTACAGTAAAGCCTTGCAGTATAGACCTGGAAGAGCATCACCAGGGAAGAAACCCGGCATCTGGTGATGGCTATGGGTTCCAGACTTCAGGCACTCATTGTATTTACAACCAAGTATTGCAATTCACGATTTAACTCATGATTATGTGAGTTGGGGCAATTACTTTTGGCCCCTTAAAAAGGGGTGGGCACAAATATAAAGTACTGTAATTCCTACACCATTCACCCGATTTGGATGTAATACCCTCATATTAAAGCTGAATGTCTCAACTGATATGGCGTTAAACAAAATAAAATATATCTTTCAGCTTTCATTCAATTTGACTTTTCACCCAAAAAAATCAATCCAGACCATATAATTTGTTATATAGATTAAAGTTGTACAATTACTAAAACTATACAATTACTAATATTTTGTGAATTTAAAATAAATGCATTCTGCTGTCTTACTGGAATACAATTTACATTATCTGGGTTTTCATATATTACTTCTTTTTTTTTTCTTCATAGGTAAAAATGCAGTATACTACTCAATCAAGAGTACAAACCTACAAATGGCAAAATATAGTGATGTTAAATTTATTGATATTAATGTCAACGTTTCTGCAAAAAGCAAGACATGCACCCTAGAAATAATTTTACACATAACCCATAACCGTCCCGTATCTGCTCTGAAAAATCTAAATACATTTCTTGTGGATGGTGTTTTCGACGTTACTCAAGCGTTGGATCTAGATATTGTGCTCGCATTCCAGCACTACTTGTTCCACTGCGACTTTTGGTTAACAAACCATCCTGTTCATGCTTTTTTATAGCCCACCCTATTCCATGACTGTGAGTTGTCGTCGGAAAGAAAATAACTTTTTAATTTAGTATGTTAACCGTTAATAAATGTAGTACCACTTTGGGGTACATCAATTAGGTAAATTTAAAGTAAACTCGACACAATACGGAAAAAAAGAAGAAAAAACGCTAAAGATAAAGATCGATGAAGCAATTCATAATAAAAACGACTTACCACAGAAAAGCAGGAACGTAAGAGGCAGCGCAGACATGATCTTGACACAGACGAGCCGCTTGAGGAGGGAGTAACTATTATTCTCCAGCTGACATGTGCGCTAAACGTGTTCAGGCGTTTTTATATAGGGCGACTGGAGCATTAAATCCCGATAAATATCACTTTCCCGAGGGTGCCATAATTGCAGTAAATTAAACCGCGAATTATAGCAGAATTACACTTTTAAAGTTTTATGTTGAAAGCCCTGTGTACCACTGTGTCTTAGAAATAATAACTCCACGGGTAAGTACTGAACATTAAGTTTATTATACTTATTATACTATGTAATTTATTATACTTTGCTTGTACATTGTTTCATATTCGCCTATGTAACATGTTACCGCTTAATAAACCAGCTATAGTTAATTATCATTACAGGTTCTAGAGAGAAGTTCAGTGGGTTCCACAAACGTTTTAAACAAATACATCCATGTAGTTGCATCATTTGCAATATAGCTATTTTCTATTTTCATTGATTAACATTTTTCCTTTATTTTATGGATTTCTGTTTGTAATAAAGAGTTAATATGCTTACTGACATTAATTCCTAATCTGAAAATATTTTTGAATGGTAATAAATAATGTACCAGTAGAAATTCAAAATGTAATGTGTAGAAAATCACTTGTGAATAACCTCTGTTTAAATTGTAAGACAACACGATTTATGTAGTAAATGAGAAGCATTGTATAGTAATTAGGTAGTAATCCTGTAGATACTGATAGAGATTCTTAAGGGAACTTGTAGGCCATCAGGGGTCAATCAATATGTTTTAAAGAGTATATAATATATTTTGTGGAAAATTATAATTAATGAGTAATAATAAAGTAGTAATAAAATAAGGATTAAACAGCAATGTTTATAGAAAAAATTACTTATTAACATGTTACAACATTATTTTACTACTTACTTATTAACTACATACCACAGTAGTAATTCAGGAGTAAAAATGTTTTCTGTATCGATTTTGTAGTAGCAATATAGTAGACTTTGGAACATTGGGGGTTATTGCGTTATTATTATGACATATTATAATGTTTAAAAATAAATAAATAAACAAACATTCAATGTGCTCAGATTGTAAAGTGAAGTCCATAAATCCATATTTCACAATTCATTAGTTTCCCCAATTTTCATTCCCGAAGGTGCCTTAATTTTTCCTTGAAAATCTGATCGGCATGTCCGTCTTCAACTTTCTTGTATGTCCTGGTTACATTAATCCCGCCTACTGCTAGTGGTCCGACACTTGACCCAACAAGTCTTAAACAAAAAAAAAAACTTATTTCAGTGAAAAAGATGTAGTCGCAACGAGTATTAGGGCATTTTTTTACATTGTTCTTATTGCAAATCTCACATATGAATCATTTCAGTACATATTAATGCAGAATACACGACTGGAAAAAAACCAACATACACTGGCTAAATCCCATGTTAATCAACAATATTTTTCCTTTGTTGTGAACATTTAGCGACGCTCCCTAAACTCAGTTTGTCGCCAGTCGAAGCGGAAGTAGTTGAGAGTACGTGGCGAAGGAGGGTTGCGTACTGTGTGTATTTCAAATAGAATGTCAACGTAGTCACTGGCTGTCCCATTTATGTAACGGCTTTATCCCACCTCTTTGGGGTACTGTACAAGTGTTGTGCCAAACTTGGTGTATAAATGGAAGAGGCAGGGAGGCATTTGTAATGCTGCGCCGGTTGCCAGTCTCTCTCGGGCAGGTGGTAAATCAGATGGCTCGAAGACCCGATCTTCTGTGTGGAGTCATCGTGCTGAGTTGCCTCCTGATTCTCGCTATTAAATTCACATGCAGGTATATTTACGATACGTTTATGTTGAATTAGTTAACTGGCCAGATCATTTAAATGCAGCCAGATGCTGAATATGCAACCTTCATAGCTAGTGCTATGTGTACTTCACTAAAATAGCCTGTTGGTTAGCAAGCTTTGTAGTATACAGCCTGGCAACTAACTAAATACGTAATAATTAAGTTAACGATTGTTTTATTACTTCTGTGCAGACATATTTTTGGTTTTCTCTATCGATTCAGTTCGAGTCATATAAACGTGGTTTACTGTTTCTGAAGATCAGTTTTTCTTCTGAAAGCGTTCATCATCAATGTTTTTTCTTTGGCAGGTTACTGACGTGTCCCTTCACGTAGTTTACTTGCGGAAGTAACGCTCTGTTAATCTTATTTGAAATGTTTTTTGTTGTTGGAAACGTGCTTTCTAATAACAAACGGGAAGTTTACGTTTTAATACCGAAAGCATCGAAATCATTTGCAAGATTTCATTTTTCAATCATTGTCCACAATGCCGAGTTTATTGTTCGCCGGCATGAAAGCTGTATGTAATCCGATTAAAACATTTAAGACTTTCTACCATGTCACATCTCCCGTTGACTATAAATAATTAGTTAAAATCAGAATATGAAACGCGGAATATTTTATTGAGCAACCTTTGGAAGATATTTTGATTATTGTCCCGTTATTACTTATACGTGCAATGCAATCAATCACATTTTCTAATTATCAGTCAGATGTAAAATCCCACAGTCCAAGTCTAAAGTATGCTGCTATTAGAAATGTTTTAGTGATTTTTGTACACATCAGACTACATCTCCTGACTGAAGCAGTATTCCACCTCCCCCAAAACAGTATAGATTGCTACAGGGGCCCCAAGTCCCCAAAGTAATCAGATTCTAGTCTGATTACTCAATATTCTGTTTTATTTGCTATTATTATTGTTATCACTGATGCTCAGGCTTAATATATGCACCTCTCTATTATTATTATTATCAACAATAATGTCAATATATTTCTTTCACAGCCGTGCAAAGAACGTGGTTGCCCCAGCACGTCCTCCAGTCCGCTTTTTCTCTCCAGAAGTGCCAGTGGTGGACCTCTTCTTGGGGCAACTGGAGCAGGTGGATAGGCTGCGTAGTGCAGCTGAGATATCGCTTGTCTTCTTCTATGCCCCTTGGTGTGCCCACTCCGTCGCTGCCAGGGAGGAGCTTCAGAAAGTTGCCAGAAAGTTGTCCAGAGAGGTACTGCCATTGGAGAATTATACTTCTGATATTATTAAACATCTAGTTCATAGGTATATATGTGGGCATCTGCAGCTAGTCCGTTTGGTTTGCTGCTAACTCCAAGTATTTATTGGTTTTTACACATCCATGTTTTTGTGTAGTGACCCTATACCATTGGTTAAGCTTGCAATGTGGAATAGCGATCAATGAATTTTACTTGTGAACAGGTAGTGAAAGATTTTTATTCATTCAATGTCCAGCTGTTTAAATGGGTGAAATGTAAAACTTATGAAAGGGGATATGGGCTTCCAAACAAATGAATAATTCAGTTTTATGTTGTCAATCAATCAATCAATCAATCAATCAATCAAATTATTTCTATACAGCGCTTTTCACATGTTGCCATGTCACAAAGACGCTTTACATAGAAAAAGATACAGTATGTCCCAGGCCTGA
>JAOYSI010000001.1:870513-886979 GCA_025775065.1 Hiodon alosoides | reverse complement strand
ATAAAATATCCCTATTAATACTATCATGAAACAATTTTTCAATTAAAAACAGTCAATTATTTATTACAGCGTTTTATATATTTATTGGTCTTGACTGTACCTGTAAACTTAGTGACTGTTAAAATGTTAAAAAATGTTTAAGACTTGTTTCATGATAATGTAAAACTTTTTTGAAGGATTGAACTGATCCATATATGATGTAAAACATTTGTTATTGTCCACAATGGTTTCTGAAGCTGACAGGAAGCAACTGCCATGCAACTGTAATTAAAGAGAAATTAAAAAGGGAATGCCACAGAGGTACAGTTGCCTTTTAAATAATTCTCCAGGGGACACTGCCTTCTACAAAACTCAAGTTAATATATGCCTACAATTCCAATTCAATAGTGCCTGAACACGCACCCATATTGATACGCCGTTTCAGTCCATCTTTAATTTTTATGCATGAAGAACCTTAAGCAGAAAAAGGCTTATTGCACAACCTGCTGCATCCACCATTAATTTATATCAAATGCCTTGGTAAAAGCTAGGACTGTTAAACTAACTAAGTTGCCCTTGTATCAGACAAACTGTTGTTGTTGTGGACTCCCCATCTTTTTACACAGGGCCAGCAGCAACATGGGATAATGTCATGTTATTCGATTCAAGCACTATTTCTCTGATGAGCCAAGCCTAATAGACAGAGAGGCATGTCTGTTATTAACTTTGGCAAGCTTGCTTGAGTTACTCAATACGACAAACAAACATTCTATACACGTCCTAACGGCAATGGTACTTTCTTTTTTTCTTAAATAAATTTTATTTCTGGTAGGGTTGAGAGAAAAAAATAATAATATCCATAACTCTTTCAATGTAATTTAGGCAGATGTTTTTCTTTTTAAATGGGATGAAACAGGCCAAGAAATGGGATGCTGCTACTTCTCGCTCTTAAAATTAACTCAAAACATATCTTGTGTCCAACGGCATCCGAAAGTTTGCTTGTTTTTCCATTGGCTTCAAAAATTAAAGTTTTTTTTTTTTTTGTAGGGACTTTAAGTGTCTCCTTTTGATCATATGTGTTCTGTATCCCAGTTCTTCATTTTCAAGAGAGGAGGCACATTTAAAAATACTGCCACTTTCCAAGGACTGTGTCTTTGATTGCATCAACAAACTGTGCAGGCACCCAATAAACCCAATACTGAGAGGCTTCTGTTGGACCCAACTGAAATGCCTGGGAAAGCGATAAGAACAAAAGAGAACACATCATCAGTTTTTGAAATTATTTAGATTTATAAACAAAAAATAAATAAAACTTTAGTAAGGCCAAAACCCTTATGACTATGCAAGAATTACTGAAAGCACATTATCTTGCGATATGACTAAATACTAAATAAGTTGTACTAATACTAAATAATATGATTAAAGACTAAATAAGTATCCGATCAGACATTAAAAAACAAATAAAATAAATTAAAATCTTACTATTAAATGTTGATTGTAAAATGGGCGAAGCTTTCATTTAATTTGTTAGAACCATATGGATTACAAAATACATATTTATGTCAAGAAAAATCTCACGATTGTGAGCTGAACAGAAAAAAAAAACCCACTGACTTGGTTTCAAAATAAAATGTGAGGTACTTTGCTTACTGCGGTCCTTTAAGATGCGTCACCTACCATCATGTGATAGTCCTCATGACCTTCAATTGGTTCAGTCACCACATTCTTGATAGAGCCCATTGGAATCTTCTCCGTTCTCTCTGTAAATAAGTTGGTCACTTAATGAAAAGTCAAAAGGCATAAAATGGTATGACAAACACTTTTTTGCCAAGCAAACCAGGCTTCTTTATCACAATACAACACATCCCTGCCTTGTGACGTGCCGCAATCAAACTCTTAAAAGTTCTCACCCTTGGTTCCGATCCATAGCTGATCCTGTTCCAGTTTGAAGGTGAGCCGCACTTTCCCACCTGATTTGTTGTACATTCCCGATAAAGGCACTGTTGGTAAGCGCTCCTGTATAAAAAATAAAAAATAAATAAATAAAACAACTAAAAAAACAGGAGATTCCCTGCTGCTCATTAGAGACAGACAAGAGGTTCATTCATAGCATTCCTTCTGAGAAACAGAGGACAGATCTGTTTCATGTAAATCTAAGGCTGATGAAAAGAATACTGAACAAAACATACACATTACTCCCATAAAGCATTGCTAGCATACATATCAGCAAGCCGTATAACATTAACTAGTCAGATATATTTTGAAAAGAAGGTATGAAGGAGTAGTGGCTGAATCTCTACTTCAAATATCAACAGTAAGATTAGGGTAATTGGTAATAAATTTGCCTGACAACGAAGTAAGGAAAAAACTAGTACAATTTAATTGCTTTTCTACCCTTATTTAAACATGGGAGTCTGTGCACACCTACCTTTGTTCCTTTTATTGAAGGCATTATATCGTCTGGTTTTCCTTTATCAAGTACTTTTCTGTGTTGCTAAAAGGCAATTGGTGGATGTTAAATGCTCCACAAAAACAACAGTCTTGCTGCATGTAGAAATTCACATTAATCATGATTTTTGCCGTCCCTCGGTGTTCTGTATTTTTTTCTGTTCACTTAATACAGCAATAACAATATACAAGCACAGATCAATGATTCTAAAAATCTGAATATCAACATTTTAAAACACACACTGACACAAAAACCTTACCTTTTGCTGACATAAAGGCTCCTTTTTATTTTCTTCAGCTTTAACTTCTTGCTGAATAACTTCTTTTGGTGTATTTACTGCTAGTACATCATTTATTGTAGATCCCACTACCATAATTTTCGCACCCTTAGTTACTTTAATTTCTCGTAGTGTCTTGTCTTCTGGTAGCAGTCCTTTGTACATCACTTTTTGCATAGCAGGGGGAAGACCTTACAACAGGTTAGAAAGCATAAATATTATTACTCTGGCGGTTTATCATCTTACCTCAAGTCCTTAATCCCACAGATCCTTACCAGTAAGTGAATGAATTCTTTCTTTCAAGTTGGCTCCTGTGGCATCCAGTGGAATTTTTAGATCGTACTTGTTCTTGTTCCAAATAATTTTCAAATCTACTATCTCTTTCCCTTCGTCAGCGTCGTCCCCGTTGCTGACAGAGGAGACCTGAGTTGCGGAGTTTTGCTCGTCTGTCTGAGATCCTTGTTCACATGCGGCAGCGTCCCTTTCGCCCTCATTCTCGCACAAAACGGGCTCTTTACTGAGACTGGCTTCAGTTTCCATTATGACCCCATCACTTCCTGCAGGTAAATAGCCACTTCGTTATTTAAAAAAAAAAAAAGTGTCACAAAAAGTCAACGTGATACAAATCAGAAAGCGGAAGCTACATACAATATAGTATGAACATATAATAGACGGTATAGTGGCTGGCGGGTTAGCTAGCTAATTACATATATGTAAGCCCATATGTTGCCAAGTACCGAAGTAAACAAATGGGACAGAAGTGTTACGCGATGGTGTCTCAATTAGGCCAGGTTCATCAAAGCTTCTAGCCAACTCATCTGACGTATACATTTTTTAATATTAATACCCAAATGTACTTCTAAAGAACTAGACGTTTATAGACACGTTGACCCAGTAAGCCACCTAGTTTAGTATTACTTTAATAATATTTTTTCTTTGATGTAAATGTTATTAAAGTCCAGGTAACGTGCTGGACAACTATCATGCGTTAGGGAGCATACGACGAGCCATTCCTCATGATAAACCAGAACATAATGCGAGATTGACAGGACGTAAAAAACAATAGTGTAGCTAGCTAGTTATATATTTCAATTCGCTAAAATAGAGATATTGCCATATTTGTCGTTGTTTATACCTAGAACTTATGTAACCGTATTTTGGCTCTGTAACAAAACCGACTGAAGTGTTTCATTACAAGAACAAGCTAGCCAGCTAGCTAAATATCTTTTGAGATCACATTGACAACATTCATATCTCCAAGCACTCGTCGACAGATATTATACCGCATACTGACCAAACCCATTAAAAATTCAGAACTATGGTAGTTCTAACAGTATGAAAAGCATGTTCTCTCAATACCCACCATCCTGAGCCGCCATGATGATTGTGTACAATGATGCAGTATGCCTGCTGGGAAACGTACGTGCTCGGCAAATGAGCAAAAAGGCTTCCGTAGTGATTCGAGGTTGCTGGAATCAGACATCGGTTATTTCAGTTAGAAGTCCAATCTCGCGAAATACCAAACGCGAAACGTCTAATTACAATAATATCAATATACAGTGAAAATGTGTTTGATGATAAAATACGTTCAGTAAATGTTGTAAATAAATGTTTTAAACTGGAATTCTATCTTTTGATATCGGTTGTCTTTTATGGAAAATGCCTGAACCTCTGCTGCTCTGACGTCACGAGTGGTAAACATCTGGCTTTGGTTCAACACCTGTACTGATGGTCTTTGCAATCGTTTTCGGAACCGTTCCGACGTGAAGTGTACCCTTGCTGGAAACATAAAGCTGCCCTAACTGGCAGATAACATGAAAATGCATGTAAAGAAAACAAAACTGGCATACAACGTGACTAAATAATAAATACTATTTAATGTGAACTTGTGACCGCACTGGTTCTAGTGAAACAGAGGAATATAGCGGCATATTCTCTTTAGTGGTATTAATAATGTCGGGACCTTGGTTTGAGTCCGTGTTGGATAAAATATGCCCCCATCCGTAAAAAATAAGTATATAATAATACTTCCCAAATGCAAGAGATTTGACGAAAAACAATTCCTTGCTTTGAAACTGCAAGACATGGTTAAAATGTCCATCAGGAGAGGAATAAAGTAGAGAAAGGGATTGCACTAGTAGTTACCAGTATGTAGACCTAATCTGAAGTGATATTGTGTAACAAATATTTTTTTATTTTTAAATGTATTATTATACATGTATAGCTTTTTGTTTGTTTTCCTACTCCATGTTTATAAACTTGATAAAGCTTAATAAACGTAATTACAAACGTCAATATTCGACATTATAAACTGTTTAAATGCTATAGTAAAGTAAATCGTTTATTTGGATAATTCAAATTTTTTGATTAATCGCACAGTATGTCATAAATATTCTTGCCAAACGTTACCATGCTGCAGTAGGCATGGGGCTTATATAGATCATGTTAACATCTTTAATTAGGCTAAACGTTATTTACTGTTTCTTAGAGTGTCTTCTCTTTATCGTCTACGTATTCCTATTGTTAATTATAATTGTATTGTAAAACATGACTAGCCACCTATTTCCTGTTACTGGTTAATAATCAAAAAATAATAATAATTCAGATTTTTCAGGGAGTGAATGAACTAGTAGTAGTCTGCCTGCAGTTAATGTATTCATTTGCAAACCATACTATTTAATTGCATGACAGGAGAAAATGTAAAAACTAAACTAAAAAAACAAAACAAATTAGGCCAGATCGATTAATTGAGTAGTACTTCTGTAGAAATTTTACCAGAAAGAAAAAAAAAACCCTCAACCAATACCCGACTGAGGCGTTAGGTTTCAAGTTACGTAGGATACGTAATTACTGCAACTACTTGCCGCCGAATGAAATGTCAAATCATAGTACGAGTAATGCGTACTTGTGGGAATTCGCCTTTTTTGTTGTAATTTATTTTTCATTTTATGGGACTTCTGAAGTAAGCAACTTTCAATATGGCAGACATCAGGACGTTTAATGTTGTCATCCTGGGAATAGGGTTTTTGCTTATTTTTACTGCTTTTACTACATGTGGAAACATTGAAGTAAGTAGAAAGAAAATAGTTTGCCTTTAAAAACTTTTTTAAATTGTGTTAACTTTATTAACTGTTTAACTGTTATCTGTTATCAAAACACCGAAGCGACCTAAATTATTAGTACTACAGATTTAGCTAAGTAGTCTATACGTCGATTAATGTTATTAGCCTCTGGCTAGCTATATGGGCTACCACGTCAGTGCTCAGGTCTGACTAAAATGTAATGCGAAGTGTCAATCTGTCTATTTCATAGATAAAAATCAAATTATATTTGATAATATTAATACAAACGAGTAAATGGTTCAGTGTGTGTATATTTCAGGTAAGCAACATTCAGAATATTAACTAGCATATTGTATACTGAATACTTGATCCTCAAATTATTTTTTTAAAACTTATTTACTCATATTGCGTGACATGGTGCTTATATGCATTATCTAGCGTATATGTCCATCTGCCATACCAGATCTGTAGCAGAATCTTTTCTGTCTAGTTGTTATTATAGGCCTGTGATTTACATTTTTTACTTGATTCGTTTTTTATTTTAATGGAAAAGTATTTTTTCTAAAACCCCTTTTAAACCTCCTTAGATTTTGTCCAAAATAAACGTATATATACATATATATTTCAGTAATGATCTTCTAGATTTCTATAGGTCATTGTTAAAGCAGAACCAGGTCAGGCGCCTCTCGTGTTTTAAATTTGCCTCAGCAGACGAAATTATGACGGAGCATAACAAATTATTCGAATCAGTGTGTGTGATAGTGATTTTAGAAAGTTAAATGTATAACTTATTCTTAATTGGATTCTAAACTTAGTGCAACTACTATTTAAATGTTAGACTATTTGGGTGATTGTTGTTATTAAGGCTTTTAGAACTTTTAAAAACTGTATCGGGTACTGTTACTTTGCTGCCTGTCTGCAGATTTAGATGCAGATTTAGTAGGTCATGTGATTAAGACAAATCTCGTCTTTGTTCATGAAATTAGCCTGATTTTTATTGATATCTTATGACATACTTTTGTGTTTCTCCACCGTAATCGGTGCCTAAATGAACCCTAATTGAAAATTAGTTCCTTTACTTGTGCTTTGCATTGAATTAAAAAAATATTAAGAGCATTTGTCATATGTTATATTGGTATAATTTCTAATATCGCAAACGTGTAGTTAAGGGTTCATATTAAGACAACCACTGTGGAGTTTGCAGTTTTTAGGATAAAAACAAAGATGGCCTTATTGCCCTCAGTAATTTTATTTAAAAAAAACACTTTATTTTAAAAAGTGAGTTTTTGACCTGCTAATAATGTTTCATTTTTTATTTATAACAGCAAACTGTGGTAAAAAGTTTGAGTAACACTACCTTCATGGGAAGTGGCTATCACAGGTGAGGACTGATTCCATGTGCCCCGTACATTGTTAGTTAATGTTACCGCTTGGTTTTAATGTGGTCTAATGTTTTTGTTTACCCTCTGAAAAAAAGAACAATGGAAATAATTTATCAGACCTACCAAGCATCTATTTGTGATGTGCCTTAAAAAAGCTTGTTGAATAATTTATGTGAAAATTAAATCACTTTATAAACATATTTATATAAATATATAAACTATATAAATATGCTAATCGCATTCAAGTAATGTATTGGTCATTTTTGGAGAACTTAGTGCCCCTAAAAGGCTAGCTATTTGCTCTAATGAAAATTGAGATAAACAAACAAATTTTCTATGAACAGCGGTTGTCAATTCATATATGTTGCAGCCAAAACTAATTCTACTTTCTGATTTTCTTCGGTGTGATTTGAGTTAGGGGTTGAATCATCATGTAGCTGTGTATTAACTAGAGGGCCATCTTGTATCACTCTGTTTATTGCAGGGACTTAAAAGTCTTAACGGTAACAGGAAAAAGATGGCAAATATTCTGTGTTATGCATGAGGACATAAAAAACAGAGACAACCAGTATCAGCTGTTCTCATCACCAGAGAGACAATAAATGTTTCAAAATAGCAATAGATTGAAAATGTGATGTTGGTTTATGAGACACCCCAACCTCATTTCTCCTTTGTTAAGGACAGTCGAGAGAATCTAACGGCATTCCTTCTATATTTATACCCATCCCCAGCAATGAATGTACTGACGTATTTGTTCCTGAATGTGCAGTAATAAATACTCGTCTTAACCTAAAAAAGTGGATGCAAAGGCCTGAACTGTTGCTTCAGCTTGCAAAGGCCGTAGGGTTGGAAGGTTCAGCCAGGAATGAAGCCTGATGTTACTTGCTACAGAGAAGCATTGAATGCATGGATAATCCCCAGATATAAAGCACCGTGACAAAGCTGTGTGCTGCTGGACTGAATCCAAAGCTAATTACAAGTTTGAAAACTTGTGCTTAACACATATTTTACTCTTTTTACAGTCTAGGTATCATATATGGAGTTTTTTCAGTGTCTAATTTGTTTGCCCCCACCATTGTTACAATATTTGGACCCCAGCTAACAATGTTTCTCAGTGGAATACTTTATAGGTGAGTATCTGACGATTATCTCAGACATTTAAAATGCATTGTCTATTTTTTACGTGGCATTTCGATGCCACTGGGTCTTTAAAAAATTTCATATTTAAAAAAAAAAAGAACATTATTTTCCGTAAGCCTAAATCTTATGTTTTCTTTTTGTCTTATTTGAACACCTGTCAACTTTGTTGCTTAGGGTAAAAAAGTGTTGGTGTAGTCTGCAAGCTTTGGGAAATGCCTTTGAAAATATCAAGGGAAATCTGTGAGAAACCTTGATGTTAAATGGAGCAAGCCAGAAAAAAAAGTGTTTTCTCTCTTCCCCTCCAGTGGTTACATTGCCGTGTTCATCATTCCAACAACATGGTCCTTTTACTTGACCTCAATTCTAATTGGCATAGGAGCAGCCAGTAAGTCCAGTCATATGTGAGAGACCTTTTTGTCACTGATCACGTGTATGATTATACTTACACAATATTGGTGAATGTTAAAAACAGTATCTCTTCATGGAATCATAGTTTTTATCATTAGCAATGAATTCTGTCAGTAATTACAAGGTCTACCTTAAAGCTTTGTTTATAAGATAAATATTTTTAAATCTACATTTAATGGTGGTCGCTCATGCATAAAAATCTGAATACTAACTCTTGACAAATTGCTAGAAAATGAGCAGGTCAGAGGTTGCCTTTGGTCTATTTAATGATCGGAATTGAAAAAAACTGCTATTTATGCCGTAAGTTAGGGTAGCCTTAGTGAATTAGTGAAGTCAAAATCATTACATTTGGTTACATAAACGTTTAATCTTATCTGTTAGAAAAGACAATAAGGCCTATGTTATAATATGTTTACAGGAACGACAAAAGAGAAACGCTGTAATACATCGGCTTTTTTTTTTTAATGCATTTTTAAATGCACTGTATGTTCAATTATTCCGTTTTTATTGGTCTAAATAAAGTATTTTATATCATATAGACCACTCATTCGATATTTTAATTCAGATTTATCGCTAGTGTACAGTGTCTTTAATTCATGTTAAAAAATGAAAGAAACGATTATATAAATATATTCATCCAAGACAGTACAGTCTATATTATTTACCAACACTTTTCGTCATCTTTCAATCTCCGTTTAAAATCTACGCTCTAACAGTTTAATCACGCTTCAAACAGGGTTGCTAACATCCAATCAGGGGGGTTTTCTGTTCCCCAACTGGATTAATCAGTGTCACCCTATGTCTTTCTGTACAGTGCTGTGGACTGCTCAAGGAAGCTTTCTGCTGCAGAACTCAGACGCTGCGACTATTAACCGGAATACGGGGGTCTTTTGGGGCCTTTTGCAGTGCAGGTTAGATGTAAATCTGATATCTAACCGGCCTTATTTAATATTTAGCTGGGGGAGCCCGCTGAATTTATATCAGCTGATAATACCACCTTCACAAATTTTTCACATTATTTAATTTAATTTGTGTCTTATTGTACAATTCTTTCTATGTTTTTTGTAAAATGCATGTTTCTTCTTTTTCATCCCAAAGTATGTTGATTGGAAATCTATATATCTATCTTGACTGGAACGGAAAAACTGAAATCACAGGTAAAGGGTACAGATTTGGTCCCTTTTGGGCTTCTTACTTAAATCAATACCGTATTAAAAATGTAAAATACTCTTGTAACTTAGGCGGGCTTAAGGCAAAGAATAAAGAAATTATACACATTTCTCAGATGTTTGCTGGAGCTGAAAAATTAGCAGCACGAGGGGATTAATTCAGCATTGGCTTCAGTTCAGTCTCCCCCCACGAGGATCACGCATTAGTACTCATACCCACACTTCACCGGCAAGGCAAGTCCTTCCCTTTTGTTCTCCCTTGTCCTTTACAGAGAATAACAGAAAGACCATGTTTGTGGTTCTGCTGGTGGTCTCCGTGCTGGGAACGCTCAGCTTCATTGTGCTGAGGAAGGCCCGGCCACAGGAGGAAATCCTGTCTGAAGAGGAGGGACAGTCCCTGCTCTCCGTTCACATGGTGTAAATACTCTCACCACTTCTGCATGTTAAACCTCCAAGACATGCTATAATGTAATGTGTGAACACAATTTCAGTTAATGCACAATTGCAGATAGTAGGGCACATTGTTTGGCTTGTGGAGTAATGCCAATGTCAATGTCAGAAAAATGTCCTGTTTATTACCGTGAAGCAAGTTAAAAAAGAACCCTAAAGCAGCATAGTCAGTGAATCCTTCTCTCTTCCTTGCCTTGCAGATACAAACAAAGAGCTGCCTCCGCTGCCAGAGAAGCCAAGTCAGATATCAGTAATGCGAGCTTTTACCGTTTTCCTTCAAAGCTGCTCCATCCCATATCTGTTGTTGTTTACACACTGTCACCCATCGCTATACATACGTAATGATAAAGATGTGATAACACCATGTCGGTCGTGTTGCTCCATTTTCTGGTACAGGAACAATTCTGCAGTTGTTCCGTACAAAAGCTATACTTCTCTTGGGCTCCTGCATGGCATACAGCGGTAAGTGATATTATGATATTTAAGAGATCTTACTGAAATTCTGTGAGTTGGAAGAGAGCGTGGTTAACTCTTCCAGGTGGCTCCATATTCCTTCCCCAGGCCTTGAACTGTCATTCTACAGCGGCGTGTATGGAACTTGCCTTGGGGCGACGACCCACTTTGGAGATGCGGCCAAAGGGTTGATCGGGCTCTCTGGGATCGTGGTGGGCATCGGCGAGATTGTCGGTACGTGTGGGCGGGCCCATCCTAATCCGCTCTGCAGACGGGGACCTGGCGCAGGACGGCGGTCTGAGCGGTTTGTCTACTCAGGGGGAGGATTGTTCGGGTTGCTGTGCAAGAACAACCGCTTCAGACGCACCTCGGTGGTCTTCCTGGGCATGGTGGCGCACTTCATCGCCTTCTACCTGATCTTCCTCAACATCCCCAATGACGCCCCAGTCGTCTCCCAAACCGGCACCCAGCAGCAGCCTTACCTGGTACCCAGGTAAGCCGTCTGTTAAACTTGTGCCCACTTCGCCTAGGAGAGTCGCTTGTCCATGGCGTCGTCCAAGACAGATGCCGAGATTGAAAAGAAACTAGTACATGAAAACTATTTTTGTGCCTTTTCCCCCTCTTCTTTCGCCCAGTGTCTCCATTGCACTGCTCTGCAGCTTTTTGCTGGGACTTGGGGACAGCTGTTTCAATACTCAGCTCTACAGCATCCTGGGTTGTGTCTATGCTGAGCAGAGTGCGACTGCCTTCACCATTTTCAAATTCATCCAGGTAAGGCACATTGCTGTACCGAGGGCAAAGGTCACCGGCATGGTTTCTAAAACGAGATACACTGTACTTTATCTCTTACACTACATCAGCTTGTTTACAGAGGTTGGAAGTAACACTGGGTTGTATGTTGTATGTTTAAGTATGTTTTTGTATATGGGCGGGAGGGGCGGTCTGGAGATCTGGCAGGCACAGCGTGGTGGGGAAAAGGGGGTGGGGCAATCGGATAGGAATAGTCTGGTTCTGAGCTGTATCGAGCTCCACTGACGGCCTCTTCTGCTGTCAGTCCATCTGTGCAGCGGTGGCCTTCTTCTACAGTGGCTACCTCCTGCTGGTCTGGCAGCTCCTCATCATGGTACTCCTGGGCTTCGCTGGAACCCTCTGCTTTTTCCTGGTGGAAAGGACGCAGAACCTGCCTGTAGATATGCCTCAGTATTAAAGTTCTTCATCTTCACTGGTGTGGGGGCCAACCTCTTTCATTACCCGTTTCAGCTTTAACGTAATTAATTCAGTGCAATACACTAACGATGTCGTTATTAATAATTTATTTTTAACTGGACGGTATTTATGCATTAAATCATGTATTTTAAGTTACTGGTTTTAAGTTATATTTTTAGGTTAAACCCTGTGTCTCATCTATCCTCACGCATTTCTCTCAGGGTTGTTGTTTAGGAGTAATTTTTTCCCCACAGTGTTGCAGACCATGTGTAATGCAACACATCTACTTGAATGTTTTACGTGAAGACAATCAGAATCTTACGTTTGTAGTAAATGAATAGAGAAATGTTTGTATATGTATGGAACCCATTGTAATGTAATGGTTATGTAGATAGTGGAAAGAGGGTTAATTCTTATTTTAAGCAGAGGAATGTCTGATATTCAACACCTATAATCGTTTTGCGAATTACGCTAACAATATTTTGATTTTGACTTCTGGAAATATCCCTGTGAAAATAATTCTATATATATATATATATATATATATATATAATATTTGAAGATTTAATACAATTGAGGAATATTTTTCCCCTTTTCCTTCTAGGTAAAAATATGCATTTGTGTTGACAAATACATGCCAGCATGCAGCTGTATTTAATCTTTGTGTTCATATTCTGGCATTTAACATCGCTAATTTGAGACAGTTCATGTTGATGTATTTTAAAAAATTAAAAATTTTTTAAATTTAGTCTGAAGCATGGGTTAAAGTTTTTTGTATTTTTATAAGAATAAATAATTTCTACCTTTGTCTTTGTATGTTTTTTTCCCCCTCTTCATTTTAATAAAGCGATGTTCAGTGCTTTATGGGTTCTATGTTTTTAATGAAAATGTAATCTCTACCAATAAGATCGTCTTACCCACACACCCTGTGTAACATACCAGTGTTAGATGGAGTCAGACTCTTCCCCTCCAAACAAATAAAAAGAAAACCGATATTTAGTAGGGTTTATTTCTAAAACCAGATTGTGTTGATAGACAAGTAGAAGGCATGTTGCTAGTGCTGCAGTGCTGATCGTTCTACAGTTTGCTGTTCTGTCACATAGGGGAATGCTGGGGATGTAAATGTATAGCAGGCCGTAGACTTTTAGGGCCAGGATGTAGCTCCTGTACTCCTGCTTGGGTTGGCGCTCCTGGCCCTCCAGTTGACCAGCACAGGTGTGACCTATCCAAGCATCACCGTGAGAAAGCCAGAATGTTTTTCCCAAGCAAGAATAGCCAGAAGCTTGGAACGCTTCCTGGAACAGGTTTGACAAGTTAACTGCCAGGTTTTTTTCTCTCTCAATAGTTTACAACATTAAACTGCGTTTAGAGTGTCAGGTTGCTCGTCTGAGATGTGGAGAACAGAGAAACCTGTTACCTAAACAGAGAACCCTTACTTGTAATTAACCTTAGTTGTAAACTGTTCTGTTCTTCCTTTGAAAATACAGCTGTAAGGATGAAAGAATCAATGACCAAACGCGATTCCATAATAATGACAAACACCTTCTACTCTGTGTAAGATGATCTCTGGAGGGAGCCTAAATAGACTGCAGTTGCAAAAAAAAAAAATATTAATAAAACGTGATTCCAATGCAAGTTTCTGGGGATCCTAACTGAAAAAGTCATACAGTGGACAATCTACACGCTCCATCACTGGAGGACACTCTGCAAGTACATCTGCCAGGCATTTCTAACGTTTGAATTAGGATTGCCTTTTCATCAAAATGAATGTTTTTACCATAGCGATGCGTGTTGCTGAGGAGACTTTAAAATGACATTGAAATCCACAAGATGGCAGTATCAGGCCTTGGTAAAAAAAAAAAAAATTAGGACAGACTATAAAACATTTGCGTGCGTATACTCATCTCGAACTAAAAAACAAATTCAGTGGGGCTTTTTTTTTTTTTTGGCAACTTCTGAATGTCTGTTTGTATACATTATATACATATATAAATTATATGCATTTTGAGTATTAGTTTGAAAAGGATCCTGATCGTACAATAAAAAAACAAGAAATCTTTCATTGAAGTTGTATTCTATTTTTAAACGTTTAATTCATTTAAATAGTTTTATACAGGATTAGTTGCAAACAACCAACAGCATTTCAAATGAATACATTTCATAATATAGAGGCAGACTTTACTGTTACTGAGAAATGAGAAATTAAACAATTGTAGTCGGAAATTAAATATTGCATCAATATTAGCTTCAATGCTGAAGGCTAATTGTATTACCAGATATTGTATCATTCTACAACAATAATTTTGGTAGGGGGATCGTTCATTTTGCGCTTCACTCAAACGCACATTCCTTGTTTACTGACCTTTAGAGGAAAAATGGCAAGAGAGGCATCAGCAGCTGGAATACATGAGGATTTCTCAACACTTGAGCAAATGAGCCTGTGCCATGTGCCAACTGGCTCTGTCTAAGTCACACTTCTAGTATGCTCCAGCAGAGCCTCACTCCACCAAATTTCATGCTGATGAAGGATGAAAGACACCCCTTCATATGCAAATTGACAATTTGATTTTGGCCCAGACTGTCCCTTGTGATATGTGCATGACCTGCCATGACTGGTAATCATACACCCTCGATTCCTGCTAATAGAGGGAATGGGGCTTATTCCTCTGTGGGGTCAGGTACATACGCCTCGGTTGTGCTGTTTTTCAGCAGAGCATGTCAGAGAAAGGGCCCCATTGTGTCCAGTGAGATTGGAATGCTACGGCCCTTATGAAATGGAAGTGAGAGATAATAAGTAGAGCGAATTCCAACCCATCTGAGATGTGAGCAAACTTGTATTATTATTCTAAGTAGGTCAGAGCTCTCCATCCAAGGCAAAACCGTCAAAAATCATGCCTTGCTCTTTTTAGACCCTCAAAAAAAAAAAAAAAAACAAGCAAAAAACAATAATCTGGTAGCCACAACTCACCATGGGTCACAACTCACTATGGGTAAGTTGTTTTGTCTCCAGGAATCCCAGCCAAATTAAACCCATTTCTATAAAGGCACGGAGAGGAAAGTTCCTAACACATTACTCCTTACACGTTTGTGTTAGAGACGGTACTTGATGGGAGCAACACACAAGTGCGTTAGAGTCACTTTGTTTTGCTTTTTGTTCAAAAATTGATCTGTGGTTAAAATGCCTGCATTCTCTATCTACCCATCCCCGATGAAGTGTTTCAGTTTTAATGTTCAGCTCAATAACTCTGTGCACAATCTAATTAATTTAAATGTACTTAGCAGATAATTCAGCGTTGATTGCATTGCCATCAGAATCAAAAGCTTTCTCTTTCTTTTCCAGGTCAATTGTGCATTTCTTGGAAGATAACTCCATCAATTGCATGCAAACACTGAGTGATTAGAGCTAAAGTGAGGGAACATTTATGCAATTATTTTAACATTGTGTAGTACATGTTAGAATTGAGGCGAGTCATGCTGTGTGGGCCACACAGTTAATTGTAGTCTAAGCTGCTGCCTTGTAACTTGTCTTTAAACATGATTATGTTTACATGAGTAAACATTACTTTGTTAAGAAACGGTACAATAAAGATAATATCAATTCATATAAAAAATGATGATATTTATTCAGTGATTGCATCAGTAGAATTACATAGAGTCAGACAAATATATACGTTGGCCAGTTTTTAGGCACACAACCCCGTTCATGAAAATATATTACTTCTAAACAACGAGGAGTGGAAAAACATTGATCCAACGAACCCCAGTTCCTGGTGCGTCGATGGCGGGGTCAGGATTTAGTATACGCAGCATAAGCCCATGAACCCATTCCTCCTGCTGTCAATAGTACAGGCTGATGGCAGGAGTGTAATGGTGCGGTGAATATGTTCCTTGCACACGTTAGGTTCCTTGATGTACCAACTGATACCTTGAACGACGTTTGAACGCCACATAATATTTGAACATTGTTGCTGACCAGGTGCATTCCTACATGGCTTGTTTACCTTTCGTCACATGGATACTTCCAGCAGGATAACGCATCTTGTCACAAAGCACATATTGTCTCAGAATGATTCCAGGAACATGGCAGCAAGTTTGGTTAACTTGAGCAGCCTGTAGAGCATCTTGGGGTCGAGATGGAACGGGCTGTTAGCAGAATTAATGGGCGAATTAATCTGCAGCAACTGCATAAACATTCCCCATGGCATATTTCTGACACTTCGTAGAATCCATGCCCTGAAGAATTCTGGTGGCAAAGGGTGTTTCTACCCAGTACTAGATGGATGTACCTAATAAACTGCCAACTGAGTGTAAGTTTTTGAATCTGATAAAAAAGCCAGGGAGTTTTACATTTTAAAATATAGCCTACTGCAACAGATGAGATTGCAGATACATACCATATTTGAATGATTGCTTTTGACATGCAAGTGTTTCCAGTTCGGCTGTAATAGGAAGTCTCCTCCCCGTACTCGCAAAGTTACTTTTCGTTTTGCC
>JAOYSI010000001.1:832998-853520 GCA_025775065.1 Hiodon alosoides | reverse complement strand
GACTCATGAACAGAGATGTTAGCCAGTTCCAATGATGCCTTCAAATCTTTGGCTGTCATTCAGGGTTGTTTCTTTACCTCATTAAGTCTTTGTTGTGCTCTTGGTGTCATTTTGACTGGGCGCTCACTTCTTGGTAGAGTAGCAACAGTCCCAAAGTGTCTTCATTTGTTGAGTGTTTGCCTAACTGTAGACTGGTGAATTTCTAAAGTCTTTGAAATGACTTTAACCTTTGCCAGATCTTAGATCCTCTGAAAGCTCTTTTTGGCGAGGTATGGCTCACATAAGCGTGTGCTTCTTGTGCAGAGCAAACTCCAAAAAGTTTGAGTGGTTTTTATCAGTCAAAGTAGCTGTAGTCCACACCTCCAAACTCATTTTATTAACGAGACTCCAGGTGTGCTAAAACCTGACTCCAATTAGCTTTTTTGAGGTCATTAACGCAAGAGTTCACTTACTTTTTCCACTGCCATTTTGAATGTTGAATGAGTGTTCAATAAAGACATGAGGGATCAGAATTTATTTTGTTGTTATTTTAGACGCATTATATTTACCCTTGACTTGGATGAAGATCAGATCACTTTTTACGACAAATTTATTCAGAAAACCATGAAATTCCAAAAGTGTGTGTGTGTGTGTGTGTGTGCGCGCGCGTGTGTGCGTGTGTGTGCGCGCGTGTGCGCGCGTGTGCAGTTGGTTACATTGTGTATTTAATACTATACCTGGGTCGTAACCGACCAGAACTGTGATGTACAGATGATGTATTCAAAATCTGAAGTAATTCAATGATATTAGGAGACGTTTTTGTATTTTTATTCTTGTATAAGGTTATTCGCTGGCTATTGTTTAGCCTCTAGTTCATTCTGTGTTATTTAAATTCTAATATATGAATCATATTTGGATTGAAGTCATGTTCAGGGGCAATGTTGTGTATGTATTGAGATGTAAAGCCTTTGAATGTGAATAATTAATGTAAACTGATATTTTGCAACTGTTTTCTTACTTACATTATATACATTTTATATTTGGTCAGTGATTTAATCCTATTTCTCATAATTTAATGAATCCATTTATTCAATTTCCAATTATTTGTGCGCTAGGTGAAATTGTTGATTATGGAATTTCCCACGTAATGCTCAGTAGTACTGTAATAAAGCATGTAGGGTTTTAGCAGACAGTAGTACTTTGTTGTAAATTTTGTGTGCAGTCACTCAAGGTGAGCTGGGTTACTCGTCTGAGCTGTTAAGGTCTCATTGTTAACCTAGTAATCAGAAATACCCTCATACATTGTACGAAAAGGTTTTCTTGCTTTAAAGGCCCACTTCTCTCGATTTATCAGTTTCGATTTCTGAACCCCAAAGATGAATAGTAATAATCCTTGATAGGAGTCCATCAGGGGGTGGGTATGAAAATGTTTTGAATGACTGTTGCACCTGTTGGTCAAACAGTTAAGAAGATGCGAGTTAAAATGAGCAATTATTATTGCTCGACTATATTGGAGCAGCTACTTAATAGATTACTTTTTATAGCAGTCAAGACTGAGGGGTAGGATCTAAAGGTGAACAACTGTATCAAGGCAGCCTGTTTGGGGTACATTCTTATGAAGGTTGGTTTGGAAGGTTGAAGCGAAGTAGTGGGAAATCCAGTTCAATTGCAATAACCACCTTGCACCCAAGTACCCACCAAACCAAAAATAACATCCGTTCAGAATAAGCAGGAACTGTTTTCATGAGCAAAACGGGGTGGAGGAGAAGCGGGGTGCACAAAACAAATATCCCCTGCGAAAGATTAAATAACATACAATTTAATAGCATTGAAGAATGAATGAGGGTGAGTATAAACTGATTAACTCCAGTGTATGGGGGGAAAACAAATATAGATAGATTGGAATCTCTGTAGAATAACTTCAAACTACTAACAAAACATATTGCTCATGAATATTTGCTGATTTGATAATGATGTAAGGGTGGGGAATGTTGACAGTAGCCCATCACATTCTCCATAGGCAAAATGAGCCTGTTTTCTCATAGGATACAGTGGCGACGGGGATATAGTTCAGATTTGATGAACATGGGACCTTTTTCTATATTGGTGTGAAGAACAATGTTAGATAACCAATTTGCATTCCCCTTAGGAATATATTCTCATAAGATGCGGAATCTTGTGGTATGCCTTTGTATGTAGTGACAGGGATGTGGTTAAATTTTGTTGTGTGTGTGTGTGTGACCTTCCCTTCTTTAAATTGGGGCTGCGGATGATTTTGGGTAGCCAGTTCACTAATTTGCATTCCCACTGGGTAAAGGGGAATCTTTCTTCTGGGATTCAGAAGCTTCTCTGTCTTCAACGACCAGCCTACAGCAATTTCTGAAGCTTCCCAGAATTTTAGCGAGGAGTTGCAGTCCTCTCGGCAGCACCCAGCCACTATCCCAGCCATTGCACGATGCGTGAAGAAACTGTATTGGGTCCAGGTTGCGGATGAGATGGGGCCCGTGTTCTTTCTACCCATGTCAACTGAACTGGAACTCCCAGCGTGCCGATTATGTCCAAGAAAGATGCAATGTGTCCTAACAAGCAGTGCTTCCTTGGGCCATTGTGATTTGTTCATGGTGTTGGGTTTGCAAAATGTCTATTGTCACATCCCTATGCACAGAAACTCTTCACCTTCCAAGGGAACAGTTACTAATTTTATCTTAGCAGCCTCTCCTTAGCTCCACACATCTTCTGCGTGGATGCGATTTTGGTCACCCTGAGGCTTATGGGCTTCCTGAACTATCTGGACTCCAGCGCAGATGCAGCATCACTCTTAGCTTGTTTCCAATCATCTCCCTGGCTGGGGCTGGTGGCATTCAAGAGGTTTCTGGAAGTCCCTTCCCTTAGGCCTTCAATGCATGCACCCCCTAAAGACAAGGTCCCCTCCATAAAGAGACGCTGGGTGTCTGGTTGACACCTCTGATGCAGCTCCTTTGCGGCCTTCCGTGGGCAGTCCCCAACCATTTCAATCAGGCACAATGCATGCATTTGCATCCCAACTGGCCAGCCTAGAGCTATGGGTTTGGCCCCTGAAAGGGTGAGGCTAGGAAGCCTGGGCCTTTTAGAAAAGCTGATTGATACCTTACAGAATGTTAGGGCTGCCTCTACTTCTTCCTAGTACTGTTACAACTGCGTTGTGTAGAGCGTAGTTGAGCATTAATGTTGTGCTCCAGGCCTCGACAAAGCCTCCCTTTGAGTCTTTGCGTTCAGCCAGGGCTCTTATCCTTTGACGGCTTCTTGGGTGATCACTTCTGCTAAGCGGGTTAGTGATTTGCAGGCATTTTCTGTGGCTAGAGCTTGTTTACTCTTCTTGAAAGTTACCTAACCCAGACTTCTTGCATGCCTTTATAGTGAAAATGGCATGTCAGCAAGCTGCCTTTGCTTAAAAAGATCACTGGCCACTCTGCAAGAGGACAGGCCACTTTTTGGGCGATGTTACAGAGTGGATTTTTACAGAACGCTGCAGTTTTGGCAACTTCCCATACATTCCTCTGAATGTCTGAGGGAGGTTTTTGGAGCCACGCCCTTCATTGTCAAGTCCTGTGCCTGATGTTTTCGTACCACGTCTGTCCTCATAACAGCTACAGTGCTGTGCAAAAGTCTTTGGCACATTTAAAAAATAAATTTATAGTAATTCTGTTAAGCAAAGATGTTTCTAAAATAATTAAATGAAAAGTTTAGAAATATAAAATAACTACTGTAAATGGCAGGAAACAGCCAAAACAAATATTTCTTTAAAAATGAAAAAAATTTAAATATTTGCCTTTGCCTTTAAATGCATCAATTCTCTTATGTACACCGTCGTGCAGTTTTACAAGACTAGAGGTTGACTGTTCCAAGCATTTTGGAGAACTTTTCCACATTTCTTCTACTGACCTTTGGCTTGCTTCTGTATGTCCAGGTAATCCCAGACCGCATTGATGATGTTGAGATCAGGGCTCTGTGGAGGCCATACAGTCTGTTCCAGAATTCCTCGGAAAATGAATGTTTGGACATCTAAAAATTACTTTTTTCTACTGACACACTAATTCAGAAGACAAAAAATAACATTTATGTAAAAGGCTTGGGAGCATAAGACAATACTGTATAGTACCCATTGTTGATGGCTGCATACAGTGCATCCGGAAAGTATTCACAGCGCTTCAATTTTTCCACATTTTGTTATGTTACAGTCTTATTCCAAAATGGATTAAATTAATTATTTTCCTCAAAATTCTACAAACAATACCCCATAATGGCAATGTGAAAGAAGTTTGTTTGAAATCTTTAAAAATTTATTTAAACGAAAAAATTATATGTACATAAGTATTCACAGCCTTTGCCATGACACTCAAAATTGAGCTCAGGTGCGTCCTGTTTCAACTGATCATCCGTGAGATGTTTCTACAACTTGATTGGAGTCCACCTGTGGTAAATTCAGTTGATTGGACATGATTTGAAAAGGCACACACATGTCTATATAAGGTCCCAAAGTTAAAAGTGCATCTCAGAGCACAGACCAAGCCATGAAGTCCAAGGGATTGTCTGTAGACCTCTGAGACAGGATTTTACACGGCACAAATCTGGGGAAGGGTACAGAAAAATTGAGTGGCCCAGACTTGAACCCGATTGAACGTCTCTGGAGAGATCTGAAAATGGCTTTGCACCGACGCTCCCCATCCAACCTGATGGAGCTTGAGAGGTCCTGCAGAGAAGAATGGGAGAAACTACCCAAAAATAGGTGTGCCAAGCTTGTAACATCATACTCAAAAAAACTTGAGGCCGTAGTTGGTGCCAAAGGTGCTTCAACAAAGTATTGAGCAAAGGCTTATGTACATGAGATTTTTTTTTTTTTAAGAAATTTTCAAAGATTTCCAACAAACTTCTTTCACGTTGTCATTGTGGGGTATTGTTTGTAGAATTTTGAGGAAAATAATTAATTTTATCCATTTTGGAATAAGGCTGTAACATAACAAAATGTGGAAAAAGTGAAGCGCCGTGAATACTTTCTGGATGCACTGTATTTCATATTTAAAAGGGGACGTTGAGTTATCATCATAACCGCGGTTCCCTGAAATAGGAATTTTAACCATCGGTCTTTATGGTCGCTGTGTTACTGAAGTGACTCAAAAGAAAAAATTGAATTAATATCTGACTACATGCTTTTATAATATTAAGGATGCAAAATGTCAAATGCGCTCCCAATTTGACATACCTGCTCAGATATTTTGGGGTTCTTGAGGGAAATAACTCATTTTTGATGGTTAATATTTCTATTTCAGGGAACCACAGTAATGATAACCCAATGTCCTCTGGTACACAAGTTTACAAACATACAATGTTCCATAAATATTCTTGATGAAGGCGATGCTTGGATACAAAATCATACATAACATTACAACATAACAATCATAACATTTTATATTAAAACAACTCTAATCAATTATTGTAAGGTGACAACCTTTATGTTGGGCAATGTTTTTATGACAAATAAAAAACTGAAATATGTTGCTTGCATAAGTATTTAATCCCAATACATAAATATTGGCAGAGCCACCTTTCGCTGCAAAGACCTTTGTTTGTTTTTTTGGGGTAAATATGTACCAGGTTTACACAACGTCGGAATGATTTTGCTCCAGGTTGGTCGGATGATACTTGTGGACAGCAATTTTTAAATATTACCACAGATTCTCAAAGGGATTAATATCAGAACTTGACTAGGCCACTGTAGGACATCCAACTTTAGTTTAATGTTCTTGAGCCACTCCATTGCTGCTTTGGCCTTGCGCTTGGGATTATTTTCCTGCTAAATATTGCCCAAGCTTCAGTTTTTAAGCGGACAGGTTATTTTGCCATTTCCTCCTGTATTTTCCTCCATCCATTCTTCCTTGAATTCTAAAAAGATTCTCAGTCCCTGCTAATGAGGAGCATCCTCACAGCATGATGCTGCCACTATCGTTCTTCACTTTAGGGATACAGTGTCTTGAGGCATGGACAGTGTTAGGTTTGCGACATCTTCTTTCTGGCGAACTCCAATCATGCTAAAGGCTGTTTTGCCACCCCCCAATATAGGCCAGTGTTATGCAGAGCTCTTAATATGGTTGACTCGTAAAACATTACTCCACTCCCTGCCACTGAAGCCTCTAACGTCTTCAAAAGTGATTGTTGTGAATACTCTTACAAGTCTCATTCTTGTTTGAGGGTCGGCCTGCTCTCTTGCAGCTTCTTTTTCCTGATTATTGATCCTGTGCTCACTAAGATATCTAATTATTTTTATACCCTTTTCCCTAATCAATGCATTTGTTTTACTTGATCTCTAACTTCTGTAGAAGATACTTTGATATAGCCTGACCAATGACCTTCAACAATGGGTTTTTTATATAAAAATGTGCCAGCAACTTGGCGAGAGGCCAATGGTAAGGTAATTGTGTCCTCGTTAGGGCAATTTCTTTCATCTGTGGAAACTGGGCGCATTAATTGGATTTTGTGCCCAGAATGGACAGTTTTTTTTCAGTCTGATTTAAGAGCATGCATATATATATACATATACACACACACACACACCACACTGCCTGTGTTTCTTAGAGATTTATATCAGGCACGAGGAGGAGGTTGTACTAATAAAAGCCAACTAGGTTTGGGCTGAGAAGGCCCCCTGGTGGAGGAGCAAAAATTATAAATCGTAGATTAAAAATTCAGGTTTCAAATTAACAAAACCTAACAGGGTCCCCAGAAGTAGAAGTCGCCACTGAATACAGACCCGTAGGAATTTTCGGCAGAGGCTTGTGGTTCCAGAGCGATTGTAGTTTTTGTTTATGTAAACTCTATGCAACAGTGGTTAGATGTGCAGATCAAACAAAACTGGGATTGTGTACCAGAACAGATAGAAAGGGCTGAAAATGGTCCATTAGGCTTTTACAAGATACACCCTCTAGAGGCGCTGCTAGTGAAAATCAAATAGTGGGAAATTATACGTTGTTGAGTTTTCTTTTCTTTGGTTGTCTCCCGGAAAATAAATAAAAAATTTGATCAAAAGAAAAAATAGTGGGAAATTAAATAAATCCGTTAGGTGTACCAGAAGAGGAATTCCCCACTGAACATAACAGTTTGGGCATTAATTTACAGTCTGGGCCACGTGGTTCCTATAGAAATGTTATTTATACAAACATTTCGTATGTGTTCTGCAGACAGAGTTACCAGAATTAGAATTAGGTAGTGAATTTGTGACCCTCAATTTTAGTCGTCCACTTAATTAATTTGGTTTTAGGATCATTTAAAATGTAATTCGTTATTATATTACTTTGTATGGGTAACTAAAAAAAGGAAAAAACGAACCGCACATTTCAGGTGGTCCCTAAATTGAAAACAATCGGTAAGGTTTTTTCAATTCAAAGCAACTGAAACCAAATGACGCTGATTTTTAACACTAAACTTAGTTTACGTATGACATCATTGGAGTCTACTAGAAATGTGTGGTTCATTTGTAGATTTATTTCATGATTTAAAACAATTATCCGTCAAGTGAAAACAATTTCCAATTGCGTTTAAATAAACCTGTTTCACGAAAATGAATTAATTTTATTGTGGAACATATATATGTGACACTTCACTTTAGATAATACGGAAGCAAAAAAAAAAAATTCTAATATTGAGCTAAACGCAGATATAAATCAACATGCATATTTAAAAACCAATTCTAGTCTACGTTGGGATTTTTCTTCATCTATGTGAACAATTCACTGGACATAATAGCTAAAGGAGTGGCGTTGGTTTCGATTGTGGGAGGGAGCGAATCAAACCAGTATGAGCGACGGGACACTTCCTGCCTCGCCAACAGTTCCTGTAGCAGGGAGTGGAGAGAGGGGATGGCGGAGAATAGCTCCGATATTGGTGACATGAGCCGTCAGAACTATTTCGTCCATTCCCCCGAAGATACAACTCGGAAGTCTCCTGCCGGGACATCAAAGTGGGTTCGCTTGAACGTTGGCGGAACTTATTTCTTAACTACAAGACAGACCCTGTGCCGAGACCCGAAATCTTTCTTATACAGACTTTGCCAGGCCGACCCCGACCTCGATTCAGATAAGGTATCACATTTGGGGTTGGGGTCGGGTTCCTGAGTGATGATGGAAATTATTTGCGTGATTGCGGTCGTGTTTTTAAACTTCAGTGGCCAGGAGTTAAGTGGTTGACTCTCGTCGCACCATGTTCGGATTTTATTAATGTTAATAGTTGTTAATAGTAACAAACTATTACTAGAGAATACTGTTTGACTACTGTTATTCGAAACAATTAATTAACGAACTTCATACATATAATTTATGTCGGCTAGTATTGTTGTTTTTGGAGTTGAATCTATTTGTAAACCCTTGCTTTTGCACTGAAGAGAGTCTTCTTGCGAGATTCAAATAGTTATGTTATGGTTAGCTACTAAAATAAACTAAAAATGGTCTGTTTATTAAAGCTCACAATGTCATAATTACGAAGCCAAATGGGTTAAGAGCATGTTGCTTTGTTTTCGTCAGTAAAATGCATTTAAAAAGCATCATGGGGTGGGAGTTTCTCGAGAGTAACAAAAAATATGCTCGATACATTGTGGTGATCTTCGTGTCTGTAGTCGTCTTGGGCAGTGATGCATCATGTTCTGTCTTTGTACACATTGATTTGCGCTGGGCTTCAAATGTAAGTATACAAAATAAATATGATGAACGGTAATATTGTAAGAAGCAAGGAAATGAACAAAATGTAAAACTACCTGGGGGTAGGGGGGTGTCTCGGTCTGTCTGGTTACTTATGACGAACACCGATTTATTTGAATCTCAGATGTGTCGGATAGTTTAGTGTCCTTGCAGTTTCTTCTTTTTTTAATGGGTTCCTGTTCTTGTGACAGACTGGTCCATCTGCCTGTTTCTCTGTATCTCTTCAGAAAGGGAAAATTGAACAACATAAACTAGATGTAGTGCCAATATCAGGTTAAAAATATTGGCCTTTTCTATCACTGAAATTTAATATTATAGTACTGAGGTTGGTGGGTATACCCTAGCATCAGGATAATAACCCTAACAATGTTTGCTAAAAAAAAGTATATAATACATAAACATTCATGATGGTAAGATAATGAGAGAACCTGGGTCATTTTTCAGTGAGATTTACTGGGATAAGTTGGGGCCTGTCAAGAGCTGCTGTTTGCAGTCTTGGGACGCATGGGGGTTATAAGTTCTTTCTGCATTTTCTAAAACGCACTTCAAGATTCCTCCAAGTTTAAGTCCCCTTAGTTATCAGGGGCTTACCAGCAAAATCTTGGGTGACAATGATGCTAAATTTGAAAGGGGGGACCTTGCCCACTCGGTTGTAATAGTTCTTGCAGTTGTGCTGTTCTACCGGTAATGCAATTTTGAGTTATTGGTAATCAAAGTGTTTCTTCCTTAATGTATGCATGAGCTCCTGACATTCTGATGTTGCTTTCGATAAGGTTCCCAGTTTCTGTGATAGATTCTGGCATATGCGTTTCTTATGCAGTGACTCAAACCACCTTATGGAATTTTTAAATTTGAAACGGCTGATTTCATGCGTTTTTATTTTTATTTTTTTTCAAATCAAATTTCAGACAGACGGAAAGGCTTTCAAATATCAAAAGGTCAAATCAGTTTAATTTGCCAATTGGTTAAACATCAACTTTCCCTTTATATCTGAAAAAGACAACAATTAAATCCAAAAATATTTTTTGAAATTCGTCAGACTTTTTTTTTTTTTTTTTTTGACTGTGCATATAATGTTGCTGCATCTCTTTCCCACTCCTTAAAGTGGCCTTTCAGCTGCTACTTTCCTGTATTTATACCTCATGTTTTACTAGGTTGTGTTGCACCATCCACTGAGCTAAGACTCAGTGGGTGCTCTGTTTTGTTTTAAAAAACTGCTGCAAAATTTTTTTTTCACAAAAAGGTTATTTGTTTTTTTTTAGGTAAATTGCCGGTAAGAATATTTCTTGTCCATTGCAATAAGTTATTTTACATTTAAGGCCAGGTGTTTCATATCAACAATAAGTACAAGGAAGAGCATTTTTGTTTAGCCCAGATTGCCATCTGCTAAATGAGAGTCCCTTTATTTTTAGACAAAGGCATTTCACTATGTCTGGGACATAATCTACTGTGTTTGTGTGCTGATGCACTCTAAAGTGTAGAGTTGCAAGGGATTTCCTGTAACAAATATCATTTGGTTAATTCCTTTGGTAAAGGGAGGGGGGGGGGGATTTAAAAGCGGCTAGGGTTTTTGTATTCCAATTTTATAGCCATTTGCATGTGCCTTTTGCAAAAGCAAATGTGGGTATTGGAGTGGCAGCTAATGAAATGTGAGCAATCCCGTGCCCCAGATGACACTTCTGGTTTTGCATCGGCTGCACAGCTGTTGGTTGGCATTCCTGTGCGCTCTGACGAGGAACCTGAAAGTCCCTGCTCGAAACTGAGGCGAAAAGCCTTCTGGGCCAGGAGGTCACTCTGCAAATGCTCCTAATGGCTGCAGTTTGGCCTTACAGACAGGAGTAAAAAAAGTGGTCTGATTTGTTGCATGTTTCTTGGTTTAGAAAAAAATATATATTTATTTTTGAAGATGCTTAGACCGCCCTGCAGGCCATTGTCCTCATTTGGTGTATAGGGGATGTGTTGAAATGGGAACATTTCATCCCACGTCTGACTGCTCTACTTGATGGAGCCCAGTGTCTTGACAAATGTTTTTTGTGGATTCTCCTGAGTGTATCAATCAGACAAATTTTGATTTGTTAAAGCGTATTTTTACAAATGGAAGTTGTCACAAAGCGCTTAACAGTTTGCATTTTACAGAGGGAATCGAGTTGAGAACTCCTGGAAAATTACATAATTGTAGATGCATACAGAATACTGCAAATAGTGAGTTTCTTTGTGGGAGGTCCATTCTTACTGCCAGGACTGCACTGGAGATGCCCATCAGTTTCAACAAAACTCAGGGGAGTTAAATGCAATTCAGTTTTTGTGCGACAATTATCTCAGCAGGAATAAATTGGCAGCATACAAAAAGTGCAAGAAGGGAAGGCAATATAGCCATGAAGGTGGTATGAGTTTTTCCTGACTCCTAGGAGCACAGCCAGACCAACAGGGGTGGGCCTACTAATGGAGAGGCAACTGCAAAGAAAGGTCTTTGCACCTAAAGGTTCTATGGCCAAATTCTACCCTCCATCTTGGCACTCAAGATGGTTAAAGGATGGACTGAACATTAAGATTTTAAATATTGAGACCGAGTCTGATTCCTGAATAAAATCAGGCAAACTATTCCATAGTTGAGGGGCACTGTATGAAAAGGCTCTACCACCTGATTTAGCTTTGCTACTCTTTGGACAGTTAAAAAGCCAGCCTCTTGTGAGGTGAAGTAATCTCTGAGGATTGCAGGGGACTAGAAGGTCTTTTTAAATACAAAGGTCCAAGAACATTTACTGCCTTGAATGTAAGCAGTAGCCCCTTAGCCTTACTTCATCGGTTAGACAGCGAACCGTGCTGACTAAGATTTGTGTGATGTGGGAATATATTCTTGCTTCGGCTAAGAGCCTGGCAGCAGCATTCTGCACAAGTTATGATTTTGTTAGTCTGTGGGCTGCCTGAAAGTGGGAAATTACAGGTCACAAAAGCATGGATTACTTTTTTGTGTCCAGATTTTAGCAATAGTTCTAAGATTAAAAAAAAAAAAAAAATGCTCTTTAAATTACTGATCTGGGTCAATTGTTACCCCAAGGAGTATCCATTGTATGATTTGTCATACTGTTACAGCGATATTTTTTATTTTTATTTTTTTTTTAGGGGCAAGACTCATTTCCGTTTTCCCAGAATTTAATTGTAAGAAGTTCGAAGTCAGCCAATTTTTTACGTCCTTGATACAAGATTCTAGCTTGGCAAACTTCTGTTCCTCGCCTGGTTTCACAGACCGATATAGCTGAGTGACGTCTGCACAACAGTGGAAATGAATCGCAAGCTTATGAAAGACATCTCCTAGTGGTTGAAGAGGACCTACCTACGACCGAACCCTGTGGAACACCATACCTAACTTCAGCTAAATCCGAAAGGTAATCATTTATCTGAACTAGCTGGAATGCTGGAAATGGTAAGGTATAACTTAAAACGGGAGAGAGCACTTCCTTTAATACCGATATCACATTCAAGTCTATTCCGAAGGATCTGGTGGTCAGTAGTGTCAAAGGCAGCACTAAGGTCAAGAAGCACTAGTATAGACGGAGTTGTAATCAGAGGCTATAAGGTTATCATTCATGACTTTAGTAACTGCTGTTTCAGTGCTATGGCCTGCACAGAAACCTGACTGAAGAATCTCATGGATGCGGCTACTTTCTAAGAACATGGTGAGCTGCAGAAAGTAGAAAGTAAAGTTAGGTATTCTGAAATTCTTTAAAATGGTTTGGTCCAGGTTTTTTTTAATAAAAAAAAAAAAAATAAAGTAGGCATTTAAGTTAACATAGCCCAAAGATGGCGATGGTTTAATGATATTGAGCATAGATGAAGAGTACAGGGAGGAGATCCTTTACTAATTTTGTCAGTACAGATTCCAATAAGCATGTCATAGATTTAGAGGACATAATTAGCTTTTCAAATTCATATAGGTTTATAGGGGAAAAATGCTCGAAGTTGTCTGTTCATTTCGATTTTCACGAACTGGTATAATCAGATGGAGAACTGGAGATGTTTAATATCGCTGCTCTTATTTGAATGAAAAAAGTTCAATAAATCATTAATAGTATGGTGTTGGGAGATATTTAAACAAATTTGGTGCCCGTATTAAATGAATGGAAATTTTCTTCTAGAAGGTTAGAAAAGTAATTGTCGGTGTTGGCGCATGTTTATAGTTTATTAGTCTTTCCACACAGTATTAAAAAAAAAAAAAACAGCAGTTTGAGCGCTATTTTCGCTCCATTTTGCGGCAGATTTGTTTTAGCGCTTGAGTTTGGTTAGTATACAATGGAGCACTGTTGCGCTTAATTACTTTCTTACACAGGAGAGGCCACTGTGTCTATTGTACAACGATGTGCAGTTTTATAGCTGTCTAGCATTTCGTTAATTGATGATGAGCTACTGAGCTCTTCTACACTGGGTAGAGCTTTCAGAAGTTCTTCTATAAAATCCCTGTCTTTGATTTAATAGGCTCATTCAGTAGCTGGGCTCTGGTTTAGATACAGTCGTAAGTTTAGTCTGAAACGTTATAAGAAAATGATCAGACAACTCTGGGTTATGCAGGAATATGGTTAGGTTGCATATATAAATACCATAGCTAATCACTACGCCAAGCTTATAACTACGATAATGCGTTTGCTGAAGTACATGTTGAACGAAACCAATGGAATCAAGAACATGCAGGAATGCAATTTTCAGCGGATCCGTAGCATTGGCAACTTGGATGTTAAAATCCCCAATGAGTATATCCTTGTATACTATGACTGGAATATTTTATACCTGGCTAGTGCTTTTGTCTGTCAACAAGGTCTAATCAGACTATTGGATATGTTTTTGGACAGAATAAGAGTCTCTCAAACTCAGATGGAGCCTGTCTCTCTTCACTATGCCAGGCATTCCCCAAAGTGTGTTCCAATTATCTATAAAGTTTACATTGTTTTATGCACTCCAGTCAAATCAGCGATTTAGCGATGACAGTCTGCTGTAAGCATTTTCACCTTAGAACGTTGGAGTGGGTTCAGAGAATTTACTTAAATTTACTAACTTATATTTCTTAATTTTTCACACCAATGCAATATTATTTTTTAGAACTTCCAATTGTCTTAATCGGACATTTACGGCAGTGTGTATAACAACCTTGCCGAATTTACACTTTCCTTTATCAAGCATTTTAAAATTTGATCCAAGGTCACACTCTGGCACCCAAGATGCAATGAACTATGTTTGCGATAGATATTCCACCTCTTTATTAAAATTCTGATGTACATTGTAACTGATTTTTAAACATGACTGTTTAACTGGAGGAGCTAGCTTTAGAAATGTGGATCTCTTCTCTGCTTTTCCATCAGAACAGGAGGAGGTGCCATAGGCAACAGTACCCTCTAAGAAAAACAACTGCTTGGGCAGTCTATTGCTTTGGAATATTCTCTCTCGAAATCCCACCATTGCCAAGGCCCTCAAAGCTTTTCAACTCACTTTCAAGCCACCACCCCCCATAGGCAGTGTCCAACCTGCCTGGGAAATGAAATTTGATGAAAAATACTTTAGGATGGTCTCCTCATTTCAAGTCACATGAACTGTGAGTTTCAGACTGTTAACATTTTGTTGGAATATGTGTTGTAGCTGTTGGCTACTTAAGGAACACAAGCCATTCATATGGGTTCTTGCATAATGGTAACACAGAGAGACTGATGTTTGATCTGCTGGGCAAAAACTGTCCCACACTGGAATTGCATGGTTCATCAACCATTGTATTGTATGCTCAAGACCCATTTTGTATGTCATACTCAACTATTTTGTTTATTGTTTGATTCAGGCCACATCTGGGGAGTCATCGTGACGGCATAAATAACTTGGAGTTTTGATAGCAAGGGTTCAGTAGCACCTCAGGAATTCTAGGCCTTGAGGAAGCCGTTTTGTTTAAACTTGTGATTCATTCAAGAACAATGTAGATCCTAAAGCTGGTTCGTTGTGCAGTTTTTTTTTTTTCTCCTGCACTTGCCCTCCTGTGAGGGTACATGTGGAGCTTAGCAGCTGTATCTCGACATGTCCTACGGAATCTGTCTCCTTGCAGCCTTTAGTTCAGCACTGGGGCGCTTGTGAAAAAACCTTATTTTAAAAACCATTTACCGGATACAGCTGGCTTTCGTCGCCATTCAGACCTCATTTATCTTGGTGTTGCTGAACAAATTGTACCACCTCAGTGGCCACATGCTGTGCCATTGCTCAAGAACAGAAGCTATGTGACTGGCTGGGGGAAAAAACCCCAAAAACAAACCATACCCATAAAATCAACGTCCCAAGAGTTGGCAGTAAGCTTGCTGTCAAAGCCTCTGTAGGCTGGGAGGAAGCTTGCCTCAGACCTGGCCCCTGTGTGCCGAGCCTTTGTGGTGGTTCCCAACTTCCACCCCAGTCTGCAGAACAAGTGTCTATGTACTTCCACTTTTCTTTGTGGGGGTGTTGGAGAAAAGAAAAATAACATCTGTTACTGTTCCTGATGGTAAGAATACACAGAATGTACTGTTTCATCCCCGTGGGATCTCACGTATTGGAAGCGCTTCCTCCCAAAGGGAGCAGGATAGCATTGGAGCAGTAAACAATTTGTTTTCATTTAGGTCACTGCCTGTTGGAGGCATACGGGTTAGCTCAGTATTGTGTGCCCTAATTGTTCATTCTCTGACAGCTTTACTTTTCTTCGGTTTCCAGGATGAAACGGGGGCCTATTTGATCGACAGAGACCCTGCTTACTTTGGGTCTGTACTCAACTACTTGAGGCATGGCAAATTTGTCCTCAACAAAGACCTTGCAGAAGAAGGTATGGCCTGTATTTATTTATGAACCTCTCAGCAGAAGGAAATGGTTTCTTAATAGATTCCTGTATCAATCTGTCCAGAAGTTTACTGGTCAATATTGCTAGTAAATTAATTGGATTGCAGTACATGCACCCCCCCCCCCCCAAGAAGAAACTTGAAACTTCATTAAGAAACTTTTCTTTATCCTAAAGGTGTGCTGGAAGAAGCCGAATTTTACAATATAACTTCATTAATAAAGCTCGTCAAGGACAAGATCAGGGAACGGGACAGCAAAATGTCACAGGTGAGCTGGCCCAAAACAAGGAGCCATTTTGTCTGTCCCATGCCTGAGTCGATCCAACAGGCACTTTAAACAACCTCTTCCATGCTGCAAGTCAGAATTGTGACATCTAACCGAGCAGCATGTGACCTGTTTGTATAAGTGTTAAACCTGGGCTAAATGTGGTAAAGAAAGCGGCTGTTGCTGAAGATGATGGCTTCATAGAGTTCTCAGTCAGCTTCTCTGAGCACCTTAAATGTTCTGCATGAACATGGAAGCCTAAGGTACAAGAGGGTGTTTATTGTTTATTTTTTTATTTTTTTTATGACGTTAGGCTGTGGCTTTACTGGCCATGTGAGAAGGTTTTCATGAGCATTTCCAGGAATGCAGCTTGCCATTCTGAAGTGCTTTGTATTTGAAAAGACAAAGGGTTTTCCTGTTAAGAACTCTGTCAGTCGAAGTGCACCTTCTTAATCCTTTGAAATAAAATTGTAAACCAGTCTCTGGAGAATCTGAGCAGGAAATTCTAATGCAAAATCACTGCCCAAGTTGCATAGGGGAGGGGGTCATTCACGTGACGTTCAACCTCAGATGCTCTTTCTGGGGGTAATTCTCCTTACCAAAAGCAAACTGGATTGCTGCCTGTTAAATTCATGGTTGTTCTGGAAGGGGTGCCTGCACTAAGGGTCGACCTGGAGAAAGAGAAAAACCCTACTGCAAATTCTTAATTTTTTTTTATTGTTGAGAGATATGCCTGTGTACAGGCCCATGACTTCATTTAACCACAGTAGGATATATAGTGCACCAGATTAGTAACAATTGAAATGTGGCCATGGTTTATAATCTGGTCCCAACAGGACCTCTCCTGCAATTGTAATTGTCGGTGCGTCCAGAGGTGTACACGTTTGTATCAGGTCGTTCTTAAGTAACTGCTTGTTCTGACCCCTCCAGGCACCAATGAAGCACGTCTACAGAGTCCTTCAGTGCCAAGAGGAGGAGCTCACACAGATGGTCTCCACCATGTCTGATGGCTGGAAATTTGAACAGGTAACTGCAAGAATAATGCAATTGTATATTACAACGTTCCATAAATTCTCACGCCTCACTGGGTTACAATCATACCCTACTATAGATCTATTTTTACATAGCCCTGGATTATGTAGTCTGTGGTATTATTTAATTCAGTGTCTTTACCATCTATAAAGTGATTTGTAGGATAAGTACACCAACAGCATACATTTAAATGCATAATTATAATCCCTGATCTGAATCTTAATGTCTCCAGTGAAGTGTCCCCCCCCTTACCAGAATGTTGCTTGTGCAGAGTTATTTTAATCCATCAACAAATTTGCAGCTTTACATTGTTTTTAAGGAGAAAATTGCTTTGCATTTGCAATTAGCTAACCAGTGTTATGGCTGTATAAATACCTACCAAAAAATATTTTTAACATTAATGGACAATAGATCTTATGTTTTGTATTTCTAAATGGCTTTTTTGATTAAATTTGATGTGGTTGAGAAGACAACACTACATTTGTTTCAAAATCTGTATTTTCCTTGCTGCCATATCCAATAAAAATCCAAAATTCCAAAATGTAAGTGGCCTTGTGTCCGCTGGGATTCCGTAAATGGTAAATAGCCAAATGGAGGCCTATTATACACTGAGATCATGTAATAAAGCCTCTTTCCTGTGGTCTATAATCCCACACTTAAATGCTTTTAGACAATGGTTTGTACTTTTACTGTAGAAAGCACTTGATTTTATGTATGATAAGTATAGTAAGTAGTTATTTGAGCATGTATACCCCTGATACATTGTGTGGCACCCACCAGGCATTTATTAAGACCTTTTTGTTTTTGAGCCAGGAGACAGTTCTTTATTAGCACCAGCTGCATCTGAAACGATGTGACGTGACAAATGTGAACTTGGCCTACATTGGGCACATAAAGAAATACTACTTATCAGAAGCTGGGATGTGCTTCTGAAGGCACTTCACTGACAGAGCCCTCCATATTCCCCTTCGTGTTTACGTGTGGTGGTAACATTATAAAACATGCGCTTCTCATGCATTTTTTTTTTCCCTTTTACCGGCAGAAAGCTGGTGTTTGGCTAGACCTGTTTGCACACTGTCGGAGGGAGGTGGAAGAGCAAAAATGCTCTTCATCCTCACCAGTGATGATCTCACAAGCTCCAAAGCATCCCTGAACACTCTTTTGTGGATCCTTGATCTTTAATCCTGGCACTGAACTGTCAAATTTCCTCGGTTCAGTGCCTGCTTCAGCTCCTACCCCTCCAAAATCTCCATCTGCACCCATCCACAATTTGGCCTTATCTCCTATTCCTTCCTTGTTTTTTCCACGATCATCACACGCCTTGCTGCTCCAACAGCTGCCTTGTCATCGCCGTGGATTTATTTCTTGGAAAATCTGCTGGCGTGCAATGCTAATTCAACATTCTTGGCCCAAGCCTCAGTGCTACTTGGCTGGTGCTGTGTCTGTGTTGATATGTCATTCATTAATCTCGGACACACACACTTCACCAGTTGTCCGTTTGCTCCCCACAATATTGTATTTTGTGGCTTTTCGGTTCATTTACATTTTATTATGCGAAAATCTGAAATTAACTGATCTTTTGTCCTTTAAAATTTTTTTAAATAAAAATAAATGCAGTCAAATGGCAGTAGTTGACGTCTAATGTAATACTTTATTGGTTGAAATGTATGGCATAGTAGAAAAAATATCGGGTTAATGGGCATTATAAGGATTTTTTTTTTTTTTGTGTTGGCACTAATTCTTTAATGGAAACTATTCATCATTTAATGGTAAAGGTGCCTTCAATTTAAACCCCAAACCAGGTTTGTTTAAATTCGAGTTTTTACTTATGACACATTTGAATTTGCTCAGTATTTGTAAAAAAATTGATGGAAGATTACCTGCCACTATACCAGGTATGGACCAGCCACTATGACATTCATAAGAGAGAGAGAGAGAGGGAGGGGGGAGAAATATATCTAGATTAATATAATCTGTACATGTATTGCACAAAACTTCTCTTGGCATGGTCATACTACTACCCCCCTGTGCTCATTCAAATGAGTGCTTCGGTTAACTGGTATGCCCAATTTACCCCCTAGGGCAGACGTAAGGAGTGCTCCACTTGGGGTTAGCAAAGGCTTTGAGGTGGTACAGTGAACAAAAGCAGAGTCTGAATACTTGTGTGTGTGTGTGTTCCTGTTCCTGTAACTTTAAAACCTTTCTCTGTGTGATCTTGTGAGTTGATCATATTGTGTCTGTAAAAAGCATGGTCTTCTAAACAAGCGTGCTGCACCATTATTGGCTTTGATTCACTCTTGTACCATCCCATTGAAGGGCTGGCTCACTCTGGCTTGTCCAGGGGAAGCTGTGTTCTTCTCCCCTTCAGCAGCTCCTCTGGCTGGTGACTTTTGACCTATAGACCTTCCACAAGGTCTACTTCCTCAGTCTGAACTATGAATTGTTACCTGGGTCATTTGGGCCTGTGAATTAGGGTTGCTGACAACATAAGTCAGCCTCCTGTTTCTTTGTTTACAGATGCCCTGCCAGAAATGTTTTTCTCAATGCTGTTTTTGTGCCAATGCGCAGCAAAACGAAATATGGCCTAATGTAGTTCAGGGCTAGTCATTCCCAGAAGCATTTGCCATCAGGGAGCAACATAAGCTTATTTTTATTTTTAATTGCCCTCAGTCCCTGACTCAGCCTTTAGATATTCCTTGTTTACACAATATGTTTGATTGTATGTAAGTTGCTTTTGAAGAGTTCTGCATTATTAATGTAAAATCCACAAACTCATCCTGGCAGCGCTAGCTAGTAAATTACAGAAAGGGTTAGTGAGGTTTGCTGGTGGAAAAGAATGGTCCTGAATGTGGATGAAGGCACCAATGATAACAACCAACTGCATGTTAATTAGGAAGATGGCTCTGGAGAAACACTGGAACATTCCTCGACCAAATAATCTTGGCCTTATTTAGTTGACTTTAGAAAAACTGCTGTATTGGAATATCTTTGGTATAATTTTTTGGTACTGAATTTAAATTACATTTGTGGTGTTAAATAGTGTGTGCCAACCAGCCACTGAAGTGACATTGAGAAAAGCTTCGTTGTATCAAAATTATATCAGGAAAGTTCGTACTGAACCTGAATTAATAAACTGGGATCACTTGTAGTGTTCTTTGGTCACATCAGGACTGGCTAAACGCTGATGGGCATTTCAGTGGGGCTAGTCAACCCTTCCAGAAAAGCCTGCGCCGGCTGGAGCTCTTAATAAGTGGCCTCCCTTGGTGACGGAGCTCCCATGTTAACAGAGTCCCTTGTGATACCCAGGCCTGCCTAAACCTGCTTGCCGCAGCTCAGCAAGCCTGCCCGAACATGCTTGCTGTAGTTCAGCAGACCTGCTCGGGTCTCTACTAGAAATCATGATTTCCCTCCAGCTGACAACATAACAAAGTGGCAAGAAACTTCTTACCAGATTGTTGCCAGGCGTCTTCTAGGTTTTGCTTTAAACCTCTGTTTAAAACCAGCTCAAGCACAGTTCTGTTCAGGAGTTGACTTTCTCTTTACTCCTGTAAGCTTTTGCATCTCTATGATAATCCTCCCTGCCTGTTGCTTTTTGTGAACCAAAAAGATTGTTTGTTCTCCAGCTGGTCAGTATTGGCTCCTCTTACAATTACGGGAATGAAGACCAGGCGGAATTCCTGTGTGTGGTCTCCA
>JAOYSI010000001.1:791529-832898 GCA_025775065.1 Hiodon alosoides | reverse complement strand
TCTCCAGCTGGTCAGTATTGGCTCCTCTTACAATTACGGGAATGAAGACCAGGCGGAATTCCTGTGTGTGGTCTCCAAGGAGCTGCACAACCAATCGTACGGCACAAGCAGCGAGCCCAGTGAAAAGGCAAAGGTAAGCACGCTGGTTGGCCTCTCTGCAGTCACATCTGTATCGCTTCTCAATTACCCAATCACTCAGTTACTGCCCTTCGTTGACTGCTGTAAACAAGATGCTTTTGACACAGCACCACATTTCAGTAGAGCCGTATGACCCCCAGCTCAGGTTTAGTAGGAACTCCATATGACTTGCTTTATATATACTCCAGTAATACTATTACTAATTTTATGTAAGTAGTACTGGAGAATGTATTGAAACACTGTTATATTTGGTTAAGCTGGAAATCGTAGTTGTTATGCCCCAAAAATGTTATGAAAAGCCTTTTAAGGATGGACAGTCACAGCTTTCTGTTTTTTTCCCTTGTCTCTATGTAGTGATACTGTAGCTCTTGGAATAGGAGCAATGTGTTTCTAATATATTACAGAGAATGCCTTCCAGCACATTTAGTTGAATGGGACAGGCTTGAAACTGAAAGATTGTCTCACCTACCCTTCTGGCCACATTAGCGTTCACGTGCCCTAGGCCCTGTCTAGATGGTCACTTAATGAACGTCAGCTGGTCAGATACTGATCTCGGAAATACAAAACTTAGTAAAGGGCTTTTCTCTGCTTTCTTTGTGGATGTTTTTAGCACAAGGGAGTATCTTTTGCTGAATCACCTTCTTTCTGTTTCTGTTTTTCAGATTCTTCAAGAACGAGGCTCCCGTATGTGAAGAAACAGTATTGAAACCCTGAGAATTTTGTTTTGCTATGAGTGATCAGTATAATGAAAAACACTGCATTGCCTTTGACAAAGTGCATTTGGGCCAGATCTACTTGGAGTCTACATTTTTTTTTTGTTTTGTTATTGGCCTATTTACATTGCTGTAGAGTTAAAGTGTAGATAGAGATGAGAATAGCAGAATTTTAAAATCTGCTTTCTTAATAGCCAGGAAAGATCAGTGTCATATTTAGAAAGCTCAGCAAAGAGACTCATGAAAATCATAGCTGGCCAATAATACTCAGGGCCTTCATTATTTCAGTTTTTCTTAGGGTGTGTTTACTTTGTTACTGATGAAAAGTCTTGTGGGTAATTTTGTCCTTACATGCATAGAGGCCAGGCAAAGGCTTTTGTAAATGAAGAAAAGCTCATTTCAGCCTAAAAGGGAAGAGTGCAGATTAATGTGGTTTTAGTCCGAGCATTTAAGATGAGAGCACAAAGAGCCTTGAAGATTGGTAGGAGGTTTTAAAATGTCTCCTTAAAGTCATTGTCAGCTGTGCTCCACACTGCAGAAGTGCGAGGAACTAATGGTTCCTCAAAGTTTACTTCACCTCAAGAGACACTGCCCAATACTTTAAACTTGGCTTAATGGCAGAGAACAAAACTTTCTTAGACTGTGCTCCGGCATGCCGACCTGTTTGTGTTTTTCTTGGTTCCGATCCATTTAAACGCACAGATTAATTTTGCATGCTGGGGAACCGATCCATCTGGCTTCTTTAATGGACGGTGCAGGCTATGAGACTTAATCACCCATTTCACAGAGGAAGCGGCAGACTCCCGCCACCTGATTCTAACTTCGCACTGAGTGGCTTTTCGTCACACAGCTGTTTTAGCCACTTTCAGGAAAACAAAGTCCTGCGTGACTGCACATGTGCACAGACTGTGGTTTAGTTTTTTAAATATGTAAATAAAAACCTTTGAGTGACTCCAATGCAAATTAGTTCTTAGACATGGCTTTGTGTTTCACGGGGAAAAGGCAATCCTTCATTGCAGTATGGCTCACCACTCAAAAACACTTTGCAAACAGGCAAATGGAAGCACTGAGCTCAGAAGTTCTAGATGGTACATTTACATTTTTTTAAACCATTTTGATCTTAACCATGACCCAGCCCACTTGAGGAGCTGCTATAGTATCCATTTTGACAATAAGTTTTAGTTTCTAAAAACATCAATACATAGTTAGTTAGATAGTGATGCTGTTATTAATCCAAATTATGTCTGAATTCTGATGGTCTGGGATAATCAAAACACTTTGTCAGTCTACATGCATATCTGCGTGGCTTTTGATATGGATAAATGCAGAGCAGAGTATAACATGCAGAGTTTAATAGTTGCATACATTTTTTTAATACACGTAAACACAAGGGCTGTTATTCATGGGGTGAAAGTTATTGCGTTATGTTTTGTGTCTTTGGGTTAGATTTTTATTACCGGAGCAATGTTTACATATGCTAGGACTGAAGCCTTCCAGTAATGCAGACCCTTCATTAACTTGGTGACGCTTACCTTCGGCTGGTGGAAGGCATTTATGTTTACATATCTTTTCTCTATTTTTACAACATCCATGTGTTTAGCTGTTAGCCTACAATGGCTGGGGGCGAAAGTGGGGTCGAAATGCGCTGCAGTAGCCTGGATGGACATCATTGTCTCATGCCTGTTAGAGGCCTTGAGCTGGTTACCATTGGCCCATCTGTAGTCATACAGGCTGGCTCCCAGGCTGCGGCCAGGTGTGACTACAAGGGTGGAGTCCTACTTCCCGAAACGGGCACTGTTCCAGCCTCTTCTCCCCATTGTGCCATTGTCACTTGCCTCCCCTTTCTCAATGTCCTCTAATGTAGCAAACTTCTTTCGGTTGGAATATTCTCTCAGGGGCTGCTTTGGGTCAACACTGAGGCTACTCAAGGATGTTGGTGTTCTCCGATTGTCTGCTGAACAAACCCAAGCAAGTTTTTATTTTTATTTTTTTGCACCTTTTGGTGTCATTATTTTAATATCCTCTAATATTCTGTATTTGCTATTTGTATGTTTTTCTTTATGTATCATATATAATATGACAGTGGGGACATTTTTTATGGTAGTAACAAGCAGTGTGAACTTAATAAATGAATTGTCTTTAATAGTATGAGACTGTAATTCATTTTTTCCTTGATGGTTCTTAGTAGAGTCTGGCTTTTATTTTAATATTTTATATCTAAGAGCAAGTTTCACAACATTTCATTAAAGCAAGTTCTGTCATGTCTTAATTACGACTAAGACTGCTTTCCAAATGCTTCAATGAGTCATCCAGGCACCTGGTTGTCCAGGCTCAACTAGCCACACACGGTATTTATTTTTAGTACCATTTGTTTCCTGTATGGAAATCACTAATGGATTAATAAGAGTAATCTATTTGTAATGCAGTGTAGTAAATAAAAAGGTAATCTTAAATTAATATAACATTCCTCATTCTGGTTGAGCTAGTAACTGCAAATACTGCAACCACACTCGAGGAGGGTGAGGAAGTACACTAGTCTTCAATCCTAGTCACCTTCAATATGCCCGTCTCTTTTCCATTCTGCAGGCTACACAGCCTGCATGAGAGGTTTTGTGCTGGTTGGAGGAGAGGCACGTCCCCCTGCAGGTGCCTGGGAAACCGAGAAAAGCCCTGCCAATTTCACCCACCCCAGCCCAGGCGATGCTCTAGCAATTGTGCGCCAGCGCAGCTCTACCGGTAACGATTGGCCAATGAAATGAGCTGAATCAGAACCTGTCAAGCTCTCATTCTGTTCTCGTTTCCATGGAATTTAATGTTGAATATACTATCAATTGGTGCTTCGGTGAAGACTCAAAAAATATTACACTGATAAGCAACCATACTTGATCAAAAGTTTCTTTATATATCAGTCCACTGAAAGCTGTAGATCTGGTTACATTCATGTCATTGTGTGATAGCTCCCCCTAGTGCCACATAGGCACAACCAAATTGTCGAGCTCCAGTATTCTAAACTGTAAGCTTACATATGTCCTTACCTAGTTAAATGTAAACGTTTCACAGTCCATTGTGGAGATGCTACAAATACCCTGCATTTTTATGAATGATTATCAAAAAACTGGTGAGGACAAACCTAATCTGGAAGCGCCACAGCAGGTTTTTGTTACCTTCTCATTCTGGCTCCTGAAGTCTGCTAGGGCCTTCTTAAAGGCATAGATGGGACACTCCTGTCCTAAAGGGCCACAGGATCTACTGGTTTGAGGTTTATTTCAGTTGTTGACTGCTTTACACCTGAAACAAGTGAGGAAATTTCTAATCAAAATGATGGCTCCAATAAAACTATTTAGAGGACAGGTAGAACTGTCTTATGCAATTCATTAAGCCCTTCCTTTTAGAAATTATGGTAATGGCATGTAAAATCAGTGTAAGGAATAGGCCCTATGTCATAGTTAACACCATATTTACATCTTGTACATTATTCAATAAAAGAATGTTACTAAATTGTACAACGAAGCAACTTCAAAAGATGAAGTCAGAAAATGAACACTGTGGTCTAAATATTCTTTATAATTCAAAAACCTAAACAAAACTGTCATCTCAGCTAAAGAACACTTGCTTGAAAAATCTTGTTAGTTGATTTGTCATTATCAAAATATATCATTGCTTTTGTGTACAATATATTTATTGCTTTTTTTTTCTACACGTGTTTTATATCAATCTCATTAATTGCCTACATGTTTCCACTATAAAAGATGCATATAAAATGTGAGATTCTAAAGAAACTTTTGAAAAATAGTTGGTGCCCTAATTATATGCGTGTCAGTCCAGGAAATGGCAAACTAATTTAATTTGTCAAGGGCAAACCATGATGTCTTACAACAAACAAGGGTGGTCTCAAGTCTGAAGAGAAGGAAATCAACAGGATGTGTTTTTTTTACAATGGACACAAAAAGTACCTAAGAACTTAATATACATCTCCATGACCCAGTATAAACTAAAACCTTACATTGTGAGGTAGAGCTGCCATTCGTGAACTGCTTGTAATTAAGGCCAATGAGAAGCAACGCATAACCTGGTGTAATGAGCACAAAATCTGGATGTCTGGTAGTGGAAGACCGTAATGTGGTCTAATGCGTTATTTAAAAAATATTTTTCCTACTTCTGGACGGATTTATGCTTGGAGAAATCCAGAAGAAAGCATTCAAGCCACAATGCTTGTTCCCAACTGTTAAACATGGGCGTTGAATCTGTAATGGTATGAGCATGGGAGTCATTGGATCTGATTATTACTCTGCATGGTAGAATTACAGCTAAATAATACAATGCCATATCAGGCGACCACGTACACGCTATGGTGCAAACATTGTTTCCTCAAAATCTTCCCATATTCCAAGACAATGACACCACCATACACACTGCTAAATGGATTCAAGAGTGGTTACATGAACGCCCTGTGCGGAGTAGATTTCCACCTCCTTCATCACTCAAAGAACTGAAGGCTTTCCTTCTTGAAGAATGGTTCAATATCATGCAAGAAACAGTTAAAAACTTTTATGACAGTATACCAAGGTTGAAACTGTTCTGAAGGCAAAGGGTAACCCAACACCTAATTAATGAAAATTAACATATTGCTTGGTCATATATTGCTATATATTGCTTATATTTTGTCTAGGCCATTTGCATGTTACTCATAAAAACAACCATTGCCCCTGATAAAAGAGTGAACAAATAATGCAAAAGTCTGATACCTATTTCATTTACTAATTGAAGAAAGAAATGCAACACCCAATACCCCCATGAGAAAAAATAACCGCCCTTTAGACTCATTAACTGGTTACCCTACCTTTTCTAGCAATTACTGCAACTACACTCTTCCTGTTGTAATTGATTAGTCTCTCACAATGGGCATTTTGGCCCACTCCTCAATGCAGAACTGCTTCAGCTCAGTAACATTTGTGTGTTTTCCAGCATGAACAATTTGTTTCAGGTCTTGCCACAACATCTAAATGGGTTTTATGTCTGGATTTTGACTAGGCCATTACAAAACATTACATTTCTGATGTAGACTTGCTCGTTTTGGATCATTGTCTTGCTGCATGACCCAGCTATGCTTTTGCTCTCGGATGGATGGCCTGACATTCTTCCATACATATCTCTAATACAGGGCAGCCTCCATGGTCCCTTCAATGCCAGCAAAGTGTGCAGGTCCTGATGCAGCAAAGCATCTTCAAACCATGCAATACCACCACTATGCTTGGCTGTTGGTATGTTCTTACTGATGTTCTTACTGACGCTTTTAATCAGCGTAGATGATGAAGTGATATAACCTTGTTTTTGTTCAAAAGGTTCTTGAATTGTCTAGAATATCATGTTCAGTTCAAATGGTTCCAAAGTACCGAGTTTGAATATCAATTCCTTTTCCTTTTGTTAATTGCAGCAGCTAATAATTCAAATGTTGATATCATCAATACTATGCACACCACTATTAAAATATCTTGCTACTAGGAACTTTACATTTTTCATAGGAATACTTCTGACGTGCCCACTCTCAGAAATGCTATTTGGGTTCTCCAATATGTGATTAATTGAATACTTTGTAAGATATACAAGTAAATGAGTACTTTTGATATGCACAATACATATTGGTAAATCTGTAGACAAAGTCTTCAAAATAGCCACACATTTCCATACTTTCGTTGACAAAGTCGTTACCGTCACTCCAGTTATGCTTGAGTTTTAAAAGCTGTGAGTAAGGACCACATTTTTGCATGGCTTAGAATGTGAAGAGTCATATTTTAGATAGGAATTGAAGTCTGCAATATGATTATTTTTCACATTCTAAGCAATGCATATATTACATTCCTTACTCACAGCGGATGACACTAACATTTATAGGTAAGGGTTTACATTTTATTTAGCCGTTTTTCGTGCTCGAAAAAAGTCCATCTTTATACACAATCCCTAAAAATCAAAACGCGGCCCCTTTAAAAATATAGTTGTCAAAAATATTGCCTGTAAAGGCATTCAAACATCACAAATATTTATTTAAAAATTATACACACAGTCACTTATTATTTATATAAATGAAAGCATAAAATCAGTATCTTGTTCGTTTTTAAATGAAATAAACCGCAAATGGACAATGGTTATTTTAATACTGGTGGATCATCTTGGATTTATCTACCTTTATATGTGGTCAATCAGGAGACAATCATTTACGAATGACATCCAGAAACATTGTATTATCTATTAGTAGACGACTCACACTAGTCGTAAGTGATTAATCTGTTCAGGCGGCAGCAAGTTGTCAAGCGGTCCTGTTTAGCCTGGGAGAAATTCCGTGTTTTTTTTTCAGGAGGGAAACTTCGCAAGGTTTTGTCCCGAGTTAGGTACGATTACCGCTTAACGGCAAACGGTTTACAAAATACTTGCCTTTTTTTATCATTCAGAAGGTAAGGATTTCTTAGCGAGGCAGAAATTCGTGTTTCGAGACGATCCCACAAGTGTTAAGGCCGTATGAGTTTGCGCTGTTTTTGTTTGGTTTGCTAGCTAGCTAACCAGCAAAGATAGCGAACATTGGCAAGAAAGCCCCCAAATGCTGAATGCTTACCTCTGCGACAAAATGTTTTCGCCTCGTTTTTTATCCAATACGGCTTGAGGCTAATGAATTACCACTATATAGTTGTGTTTTAATGTGTTTCATGAAGGTTGCTTGACTGAGAAATGAGTGCTCCAAGGCGAGGAGTGCGCAATTCCACATGGTCCTTTGCGACTTTTCGCTGGCATAGCGAATATATTAGCCATATCTTGTCGTTTCCCGAACTATTTACTAATGGGAACCGTTAATCCGAGGGAAATGTATATGTATGTATGTATGTATGTATGTATGTATGTATGTGTATATCCCAGCGTAATTGGGATTTAACCGGAATGATTGAAGTAGATATGAGATATGAGCTTGGTACACTTCAGCCAGCTAATGGCACCTAGGTTGGTTGGGAGTATCAGTTTAGTATATTGGACTAATTTGACTAAATCTGGTAATGTGCTTTCAATTGTCCTCTTTATTTGTGAGTTTAATTTTCTGATATCCAGTATGTCTATTTCGAATTTTACTGCGAAAGCCTGTCACCAACGGAGAGAGCGAAATTCATTACAAGGTTTTTGAAGAATGGGGTTGAATCCTTTTCGTTACTTTGCTCTAGTTATTCTTATGTTTTGGCAATTTCTATTTCTTCTTTTAATCTTGCTAAAGCTTCTGGCTATTTCCTTCTATTTGTGAAGTTTATATTTCCAGCAGCGCACTAGTTCTTATGCTGTGCACTTATAATTGGATATGATCTGCGGTAGTTTCTGGGGATCCAGTAGGACAACCGAGGTATACTATAAAAATAAATGTATTATAGTTTATCAGTAGAAATGGCCTTTGTCTTAGAATTAAGAAGACTGGGAAAGTTGTAAATCAAATGACACTCAGTGATCATAAAATCCTTAAATTAAAGTGCACCTGGATGACACCCTATTGCCTTTAAATACATCAATATGTTAAAATCTAAGACCAGTTACATGCAAATCTGTACATTTATTGTTTAAGCAGTTTCCTGAAGGATTGTTCTGCTCTGTACAAGGGTAGTTAAATATTTTCATTTCAATAATTTATTTCTTCATTAATTATGACTTAGATAAACCAACTTAACCAACCCTTCAAAACTTTATTATTATTGTTCATTAATCATGTATATCAGTTTGTTCTGATTCCAGACTAAAATGTGCTAAATCTAAATCAAATACATTGCTATTTTTAATAAAATCAAATTACAATACCTATTTTTCAGGTTAGTCTGCTGGGAGCTATTTTAGTTTACATTGTCGTACGGTAGCTGATGTGGAGAGGGCTTTGCAAGGATCCCATGGTGGTCATTTGGCACAGGCTGTTAACCGAAGCAATACTCCTATCTCACATTAACTGCCACTGTTGTGTTATAAAAAAAAGTATTCATTTTTGTTGTACAGCCTTTGATTTTAGGCCCTTAAACACACATCACTTGTGTGCACACGCATGCACACCGCTTTGTTGTCCTGCTTTTTGAGCTGTGTGAACCAAAACCAGAAAAACTCAAAAGCTTAATTGCCCTTTTCCCTTGTTTTAACACCCTTCAAGCTCTCCTAATTGTAATTGCTTTTAAGGGAAGTCACTTTTTGCATCTTTAGTTGAGATGTTAGTTGGCAACTTTTATATTGAAAACTTAAGTTTTCCAAAGTGCTCCGCTTGAGCATTTTTAAAGTTTAGAAGTAATTTTAGCAAGTCACTACCAAGTTATCTAATAATGGCTCATATATAATTTGATCTGGTTCAACTGCAGCAGAAGCCCCTAGTCCAAGATGTACTTATTGTTTTAGAATGTGGTAATTGGCAAAATCTTATTGGTTTCAGTAATTTTATTGAAATGAGGGCTATCCCAAGCTGAAAATATATGTTAAGTCTAAATCAAAATGGCAAAAAAATTTAAAAGCCATGGAAAACGATCCTGGGCCATGCTAGTGTATTACAAGAGCAGACTCTTCCAAGGATGCCCTCCCCCCCACCTAGCACCAAACAAGATGCCATGGCCCTGGTATTGGATGGTGAAGGGCGGGTACACACATTTAGGGGTGTTCATGGAATCTGAGATTTTATATCGTGTGTGTGTGTGTGTGTCTCTTAACATCACCATTGCTGTTTTTTTTGGGAAATTCATTAAACGAACCTCCAGGTGTGTGTAGAAAGAAATTTCAGTTTTGTATGCTTACTTCACATCATTCTGTCAATTGTGCTATCGATATTTACTTAATGGTGCATTGTATTGTAGTGCTTTGATCAGTATGTTTGTGGTATTAGAAATGTGCTGCCAAAGTTTCAGCTGGAGTGATCTGTGAGGTCATCGTGGGAATAACTGTCTGCTACAATGGCTAGCAGTCTCACAGCTCTCACAGTTTCACAGCTAGACAAATGTTGAGACAAATTTAGGTAATTTAGAGGTGAGTGTAGTAAACTTGAGGTAAGTTGTGCTGAGTAAAATGCTACGAATACTTTTTAAACCCCATGTTAATAGAATTTATACAATGATTTTTATTTCTGCCCAATGCCCAGTTTTTTTTTTCTAAATCTGAAATCCATCCTTTCTGTGTACTGTGAGAAATGCATTCCCCTGAAAAGCTTGGCAATCTTGATGTGGAGCTATAACCGTACAATTCGATTTTTCTGGGTGCAGTGATAATACTGTGAATTACCTGTATTCTTGTTAAACTGTTTTTGTTTTTGAATAAGAGGGATATCAGTTCTTTTTCGGCCTCTTTGCTATTTTGCATTTTTAAATGGGCCCATTTCCAGAACAAAACGGCACACTTGGAAGACCATAGTATTCTGTTGTCCTGTGAATTGGGTTTTAATTTCCCACATTAAATTCTCACGTGGTGCTTACTCTTTGGTTAGCGAGTGTTTTTTTTTTTTTTTCCTTGCGGGGGGAAAAACACAACATTTTAACATAAGCTGTCTGTCTCCTTTTCCCTAAAAAGGGATATCCTAAGGTTTTTATTTGCTGACATGACAGATTGCCTGAAAGTGGTAATTTTTTCTCAACTTAAATTTGCTCTTCAAGAATGCATTTTTGGATGAACTAGTTGGGTAGTAATATACTGTAGGTCAGTAGATTTAATGTTACTGTGTGCAGTCCTTCGAGGATTTTTTCAGGAAAATTGTATATAAGAATGATGTGCTAATGCACAGATTCGGTCCATTTGCCAGAATCAGCATTTCATCTCTTATTTTTTTTATTTATGATTCGTCCAATCAGTCTGGCTGCAGGCTATGTCTCCAAGTTGTGCTGTAACAGATTGGTACAGTTTGGAAGTCATGGGAAACAGAATCAAATGGGGGAGTGTGAGCATTCTGCTTCGTTCCATTTGGATATAGGAATTTGAGGTTTATGACAGTCCGACTGCTCTACTGAAGAAAAATGTACTTTAACAGAAATAAGCCTTTTGTTTTAGTTGCTATTAGTTAGAATTTGTTGCAACTGAAATGGATCTTGGTCACTTTCAACTGTGTTGGTGTTTGTACTGTTGGAATTAAAAAAGGTAGATCCATGCCATTTATCAAGGGTTCTTCCATCTTCCAGGGATCTACGAGTCATGTCTGGTATAGCCTTAAGCCGACTTGCACAGGAACGAAAGGCCTGGCGAAAAGATCACCCATTTGTGAGTTTAAATTTTGCATCCCAATCTTCCATCTGGTTCTGAACATCTGCACTGTATCAATGTTGTCCTTTTCCACTAAACCTGGTCATTGGAAAACTGGAATACTTTCCCAATTAAACATCAAGCTATGGCGTTCATTGTTGATGAATGTAAAAATGCATTTTACAAAATGTTCGTTCCTTTAGGGCTTTGTAGCAGTGCCAACAAAAAACCCAGATGGGACAATGAACCTGATGAATTGGGAGTGTGCCATTCCTGGAAAGAAAGGGGTAAGGATCTCTCTCCCTCTCCGGGTTTGGTTTGAGATGAATCGAGACCAACGTATGTATGGAAGGGTTTGGATTGGATGTTCCTCATGGAGATTGACTGCTCTGGCCGCTTAACCATCACAGCCTTGACTTGCCTCGGCAGACCCACTCAGTAACTCTGCGGTCTTTAAGACAGCAGAAACTCCCTTGTAGATTTATGGTGTCTGGGCCTTACAAGACATTGTGTTGTTCCACCCTCTATGAAACGGATGTTAATTTGCCATGCTTTTCTGACATTGTCCACAGACCCCTTGGGAGGGAGGTTTGTTTAAGTTGCGGATGCTGTTTAAGGATGACTATCCCTCCTCTCCGCCCAAATGTAAGTTCCTGCCTCTGTCCTGAGCTTGGGTTTTATACCCTGCATCTGTTTATTATCACCATTTGCTTTGCCAGGTAAATTTGAGCCTCCACTATTCCACCCCAACGTATATCCATCTGGCACGGTCTGCCTATCGATTCTAGAGGAAGACAAGGACTGGAGGCCAGCCATCACTATCAAGCAGGTTAGCAGGGGAGAGAAAACTGAAGAATATTGGTGGGCTGTAGTGTGCGCCTCAGTAGCATTGTGGTTAGCGCTTCTTGGCTGTAAAGACACACACTAAGAACTTTGGTCCACTTGCAGACCATGGCTCAAGGAAGAAAACTCCATTGTTTGTCTGAGAAAACTGTCACTGTTACTTGCTGATATGGGGTCTACGTTAAATAGAATAGTCATTGTATATCAATAAAATACGCAATTACTGGCCTCCCAAGTGTGGCCACCTGAGGTGAGTTAAATCAGCTGGGCTGACATGTGTCTCCTACCGACTTCCTGTGTTAATGCATGGTGGTACGTCCCGTTGAGAGGGACGTGCTTTTAGCTCAATCAGGCACGGAACCTCTCGTGAGCTATGTAGCCTGCAGATTGGAAAAGACTGGTGGGCCAAATGTGACTTTGTATTGGAGGAGACTAGTCATACATGCTCATGCATCTCAGTGCCCCATGTGTGGCGGTAGGGTTCATAGCAATGCGCTGAGATGCACCAGCACAAACGGTTGATTCCGAATTGGGGATAAAATGCAAAACAAATTTGGTGATTCAAAATTAAAAGAAGAAAATAAAAAACGCAATTACAGAACAGTTGTGTTGTGGCCCTCCTAAGAGGCTGTGCAATGAACCAACGTTAATCAGCTACAGGCCATGATTTTTCAAGTTGGATAATCAATTTACAGGCCTTGTTTTCTCCATTTACATTACATTACTGTTAAAATAATGATCCTACGTAATTTAGCTTCTTTCAGAGGAATTAAAGGCCGTCTTTCTGGAAAAGGTGGCACTCATGCTTAATAATAATAATAATAATAATAATAAACAATAATAATAATAATAATAATTATTATTGTTGGATTAGTTAATGGTTTACTAATGTGCCATACAGGTTATGTTTGACAGTATTAAATGCTTGCCCAATCCATTTATTGCCCCTGAGGATTTTTCAGATCAAGTTGTAGCTTCAGTGAGATGATGTCCCATTTTATATAAAAATGTGCATTTGTAGTAAAAATTTAGTTTGCCCTCATTATCTTTACAAACCTAAGGATAATACAAATTGACACCCAAAGGACGAGCCCTTGACATCTCGATGGGGTACTTCCAAGCTTGAGAAACCTCTGCATTCACCAAGTTGTTTTAATGAATTTGCATTCAGTCTGCCGGCATATTGCTACAGTGTGAAACGCAGCAGCGGGCATGCGTATATTTGCAGAAATCGCCATCCTTTCAATAGATTATAATGAATGCTTGTGCCCCCCGTTGACCGTTCTTTCTGTTCGAAAACCTAGATCTTGTTAGGAATCCAGGAACTTCTGAACGAACCAAACATCCAGGATCCTGCTCAAGCAGAGGCATACACCATTTATTGGTCAGTTTTTAATTTTAGTTTTTGCTTTAATAAGGGGAGGGGTTCAATTTTGTGCATTTAAATTGTTGCTTTCATTGTGCAGTAAAAAAAAAAATTGGCATGGGCTAGGTTTTAAATAAACAAACTGGAATTTCCTTGTGTCTTCAATTTCAGCCAAAACAGAGTAGAGTATGAGAAAAGGGTCCGAGCGCAAGCCAAAAAATTCTCTCCGTAAGCCTCAAGACGGAACTGAAGGAATTGGTTTGACAAGAATTTTTCTTTTCTTTTTCACTCAATGTAATTTTTCTCAAAATCAAGAAAGAAAAACATGCCCCTTAAACACTTTATTTCTGCTGGACTTATTTAAAGCTGAATATGTTTGGTGCCATTTACTGTCCTCAGCCACTTATCCCACTGGTGTACCCCACCTGACATCAGCTTTTCAAGAAGGGGGGGTGTCCTCTCTATCTGTTTTAGGAGCAGACCTGTGATACTTGCGTCAGCTCAAAACCCAGAAGTCAAACTTAATTTGTGTGTTGGGTGTTGTGTTGGGGGTGGGAAGTAGGGAGGGGGCGTGTGCTTGCTTTTATCTTTTTTTTTTTTTAGTTATCTCTAGGTGCAGATGATACGGCACAATGCAGGGCTACAACTACCCACAGAGCTGACTGTAACTAAATTCCACTGAACAACATGGAGAAATGCAGATTATGCCGGCTTTCCTTCTTTTACTGCTGAAGTAGCTTGTTTTTCTTTCTTCCTTTCACACGGGGTCTGTTCTGTTAGTCTTAGTATTTTCCATGGTTTTAATGATGTAAACTTGCTATTACTTTAATGTCAGTATTTCAACTGCTGTAAAATGATAAACTTTTATACTTTCTATGATTACACTAGTATCTCTAGATAACTTTCATCTCTGATGCAGGTCTTGTACTCAGCATGTTGTAATATATGATAGCATTTTGCTGCCTTGGCCATTTGAGTATGTTCTGCAAAATAAGGAAGAAAAGTCACCGTGAATCAAACATCAATGGCAGATTAGCTTAATTCTGCATCAGACCGTTCGTGTTTATATGGTGTTTTTGTTCATGTAAGTGTTTAGAGTAAATAAAAATGTTTATACAAAGATGGTGTTGTCATGTTTCACCCCATTTATGGTTGTAGTTTAACCATGAGGATGTTGCCTGAAGTCAAACTTGAGAAATCTACCTTTTAAAACCTCAAACTTGTTAGTGCCTAAACTTAACTCAATCTTAAAAGAAAAGAAAGTAAAGAAACTTTTTTTTTTTTTTTTAAAACATCGGGTAACAGAAGTTCAGTCAGGAAGGTAGTTTTTCCTATTAAGTTGTACATTTGCTCAACCTTTTCAGTTCAATAAATTTTTATTTTGGGGAGAAGAGTTCAATAAGCAAGCATGTATACATTTTTCATAGTCAGTTTTTATTTTGTATTAAAAAATTTTTTTATTTCTGCCTTGACGCACATCCTTTCAGTTAATGAAAGTCAGGAACCTCAATGAATGAGCCGCCGGGCCTACCCTCGTTGTCTGTGTTGCTGGGGGAAAGATGTCCGAGTGCCTTAAACCCTACATTACTGAAGCTCCTATTACTGTGAAACGGGGCTTCCTGGATTCGATTTTCAGATGGAATGAGCGGATGAGACAAGCCCTGAGAGATGGCCTGGCTGAGAGTTTTTGGGAGTCCATCTAGAGGAAGAGGAACTGCGTGGTTTCAGCATGGTAAATTTTGCTCTTTGGTGGCATCCACTTATGAGGGAATGTTCCCTGGGATTTAATGCATGGAGCTTTTAATGCTGAAGCGTGTCTGAGTCCAGTTGGCCGTCAAAGATTTGGATACTGAAGCAGGGTCCATACTTCCTTGCAGCCACTTGTATCTAGTGAGTGGCGAGCATTGCCTACAGTGTTATACCTATGTATACTGTACATGTATGCATATAGCTAGTTATGGAGGCAGTTCAGGTTAAGTTCATTAAAGGGACAGCAGTGGTGCCTTCTAGGGATGAATTCCCAAGCACCCGTAGGTAAATGTGATGGACCAAAAATGGGAGAAGCGAGGTGAAGTGGGCCATGCAACATTGGAATGAATAATTTCCATGTCATTTTGCTTTTAAGACTGACTTGTGTGAACGGTGCTGTAATTATAGGTCCAATTTTCCCAACTTCTCCAAAGTAATAAATTGGATGTCATCTACAATGTTATGTTGGCTTTCATGATCTTACTATTCCCACACACCACTTAATTTGTCAGCTTTAACATATCAGTGCTGCAGAGTCAATTGTTCCCCCTCGAGTGAAATCTAAGATTTGAAAATCTATCGAAAAACGCCTCAAAATTCAAGCAATGCCTCCACCATGAATGTCAGATGAAAAGGCGTTATATGGTATGGTATTGGGTCTCGTATTCATGATCCCCTTGTAATCTGATTAAAAAACAATCCTTTCAGAATTATGCCTATTCTTTTGCTTTGGTATATCATGATGTTGTTAAACATTTAAAGCTAAATCATGATGGGGATTCAAATCACGAGTTATTAAAAGGTATGTCCGAGTGGAATTTCAAATGTTGAAGTGGTATATGATTCGAGTTTTATTATATCTAAAATACACACAGTACATCAGGGATGCAATATCTTTACTGCTAATTTGCCATAATATGCATTTGGAGCATTCCCGGGTGAATATTTTGAATAGTCAGCTAGTGCTGGGCATCTCATTACGTGTTGTTTTTATTGCAAATGCTATGTTGAGAGATTTTTCTCACATCTATGTGTAGCATTAGGACCCAGGAGCATTTAGGCAGCCCATTTATGATATGCCTCTTCCTTTATCAAGTCTTGCGAGAGTTTGCTAAAGGTAGCTTTTGCTAATGTTGGATCTGTTTGTTGACTGGGAAGCATTGTTTTTCAGGCATTGGCCCCGTGCTTTTCAGCGGCGGTCTTCTAGGCCTGATTGTGGTGGTCGTCAAGAAGCCAGGTTACATATTCAACAGCTCTCGGTAGTGTCCAGCCACTGCCACTGTTTTCCCGTATACTAATTTCCCTGTAGTATTGCTTTGTTTGTATAAACGGCCTTTTTGTGTGTTTATTATTTTGGGACTAAACCTCTATTTGGGGCCTTGGTTATGCTTGGCTTGTTAAACTGGTGACGTGTGTTGGTACCGGTTGCAGTGAGTATGGGTTCTATGAAGGAACTGTGTGCTATATTTGGTGTGACTATATATTTGGTGTGACTATATAATCACGTGTGATGCTCCAGGTTAGGATTCTCCTAACCACATGCCATTACATTCCCAAGTCCCTAGGCCTACAGTCATGCCCTGCTCCCGCCCTTAGCATTTGTTATTTTTCTTGTCTGGTTGTTGTATCTTTTATACTGTGAATTCAATAAATATTGCATGTATATTTTTCATACCACCGCCTCTGCCTACATTCATTTGGTTGGAGAGGATGTGTGTAGGGACCCCAGCCTTAGCTATAGTGTTCACTTGAGGGTCTCTCAGTGAGAGTGGCGTTGTCAAAACAGATATCATAACACCTCCTAACTTTTCGAGAGACCATTAATGATAAGAGTACCTCCCTGCCACATATGTATGGTATATTTTACACTTTAGGCATATAGAACAACAATAAATAGGAAACATTGATAGCAAAAATAAAGCTATTGTGTAAGAGCTTTCTTGTGCATTTTGCTTTGAGAAAATAATGTTGGTTTTGTTAGCAACCAGTTACAGTTACTGAAAAATCTTGATTTGTGCTAATTATCAGCATATTTCAGCTGTGTATGCTCTCCAGTCTACCAGACAAAAGATTGGAACTGTGTTGTTTCATGCATTGGTTTTCTGAACCATGAGACATCTTTGCTGTGTCCTGTTGAGCTGTGACCAGCAATCTTCTTAGGAAATGAGAGTAAGCTATTTCAACACCCTTGAGAACTGCCCCAATCCATTAAAACTCGTGGCATGCAAACTCATTAGTCACACTTGGGGAATATGGGTTAGTGTGGTAAACAGTCCCAAGACCGTAAGATAAAGGAATGCTAAATTTTTATTCACTTTCTGGGGGATTGTAATATTTATATTAATAGTTTTTTTCAGTCCTATGCTGACTGGAATGAATTAACTCTTTGTCCCTGTCAATGACTCTAATTAGCACTTTAATTTGAAGAAATCTCCACTTGTGGTAATGTCAGGTTGGGTTCCGCTTTTGCTGAGGTTTAAAAAAAATTGTAGAGGGTGTGGACAAACTATAAATTAAATTTGAAACATGCATATACAAGGAAAGTAGAATGCATGAGGTCTACAATCTAGAATATCCTTCCATTTCAAGAACATTCCAGGATAAATGTTAGTATCATCAGTGCTGTAAAGAGCAATAGATCTAACGTTCAACATCAAATCAATTGAGTTTATATACTCACAAATAAATACAGAGCAATTGTTATAACTATTGTAATAATAGTACCAAGCCAAGGTTGAATTCAGGTGCGGGACTTATTTGAACATGGAGGGCTGAGCAGGAATTGATCTGGTAGCTCTAGTCTTATCTCTCCGCTCTGTGCGAAGTCTTGTTTGCAATGCCAAGAGACAGAGACCTCCCCAGGAAAATAGCTCCCTGCTGGTCCATGAAATGACAGGGTTAAGGTGTGAGAGCCAGGGGAGTTCAAAAATAATGTCTGTACCTGGGGAATATATTTATCTGGGAGAGGCATTCTTCATAGAGCAGACCAGCCTGGTGACTGATGGGAACAGTGAGTTCAGTGATGCTGCCAGAACCTATGCGCTGGTTGTTGACCGTCCTAACACAGAGTGGAGGGTCGCAGGGATGAAGTGGAATACCCAGTTGTATTACGGTCGGCCGGTTGACGAATTTCCCGAGTCAACCAGAGCAGGAAAAGCCCCACTTGATAGTCACAGGAACACAGAAGGGAGATACCGACACAAAGGGGCATTGAGTGGTACTTACGCTGGAGTCCTGCAGAGCGAGTGAACGACTACGGCAAACAGGGAAAAAAGCCCAGAATGAGCAGTTTGTAAAGACGCTGTGAGAACCTCCTCTGTCTTTCTTCCACCGAGAGCTGTGTCTTGCCGAGCTACATGAGATCAGGCACGAGTGGTGACCTTGCTAGTGGTGTGGCAGGCAGGGATGAAGAAGGGTAATGTCTTCCAGCTTGGAGGAGGTTATTCAGATGGACTGCTAGCTGGATAATCTACTCGGGTCCAAGGGTGTCATTGCAGCAGGCGAGATCGGACTGCAGCTCATCACAGTCCTTGACGAAACCCTTAGGCTTAGTCATTCCAGCGACTGGCTGCTGTAGCGCATAGTCAGCCGCTGAATGAGAGTCCTACCACAGTGTTTGCTGCTGCTCGCCAGCATCCTTCCCATTTGCTGGATGGATAAGATCTCACAAAGCTGGGCAATGAAGTTACCAAAGGATCTGTTAATTCCTCCTTGTTGGGTCAAGATAGTCGAAGCCCACTGGAGGGCTCTGCCAGTGAGCAGGGTTATCAGGAAAGCTATCTTTGCTGAGTTGGTAGGGAATGCTGCTGGGTAACGCAAAAAGTATAGGGAGCATTTGAGTAGAAAGCCATCACACTTATCAGGGGATCCATTAAATTTGTTAGAGATGGCCAAAGGAATTGTCAATATCCAAAATGGGGGCTAATCCAATACTTTGCTTGCCGGTACTAGGAGCTGAATTAAAGAATCTAATGTCCATAGTTTCTGATGCCCTCCAGTAGAGGAGTTCCAAAACATTGAGATATCTGGAGGAGAGGGGCAGGGGCCCAGATGGCTGGAGTCCAGTCTAAAGGTCCACTGATTGCTGTGTTGAAAGTGATGCAGTCCTGCAGGATGCTACACGTGATTGCTCGAAAGAGAGAGATAACACATTGTTAATGCTTACCTATGGAAGCAGTATGATCTCAAGTTAAGCAATTTTAAAATTTAAAAAGTGAAACTTTGTGATTGTTCACAGCTACATATATCTGTGGTAGCATAAAAAGAGGGTGAGTGCTGGAAACAACACATGGCCATTAATGTGGTCTGAAACCATCCCAACGAACCCAATGGCAGAACTCGGGGGGAACCACCAGTGATGGTGCGACAACAGGAATGGTTCTTATCACCAAAAAGTTCTAATAGCCACAGTCCCTTCACTGTCACAGTCCCCCTATTAACTATATGAAAGTTTAAATAGATATGTTTTTAATCTCTCTTTAAATATACCCGCACAAACTTTGGGAGGCTATTCCGTAGTTGTGGAGCTCTATATGCAAATGCTCATCCTCCAGATTTTGATTTGGTTATTCTTGATGTAGATAGATTTCCAGCCTCTTGTGAGCAAACTATAATATCTGTTAGATACGAGGGAGCTAGCCCATTTACAGCCTTAAATGTTAACAGAAGTAATTTAAAATCAGCCCGCTGCCTTATTGGCAGCCAATGTAATGAACCCAACACTGGTGTAATGTGATCATATTTTTTACGTCTAGTAAGGACCCCAGCAGCAGCATTCTGAACCACTTGTAATGTATTTGTGGCTGTATTTGAGCCACCTGATAATATAGCATCACAATAATCAAGTCTGGAAGTGACAAAAGCATGGATTATTTTCTCTGCATCCTGATCACCTAAAAAATGTTTCTCAGGTGGTAGAATGCTATTCTAGCAATATCTTTAATATAATGATCAAAATAATTAGATACTGGCCTAGAGTTTTTCAGAACATATGGATCTAAGTTTGGTTTCTTTATAGTTCTATATACCTTACTTAACGCTACTTTGAGAGACTCTGGGACATATCCTGATACTAAAGATGCATTAACAATGTTTAACATTGGTTTTGACATTACTGAGAGAAGATAACAACTAACTTTGTTGGTTTGGGTCAAGGAAACAAGTTGACAATTTTGATGAAGAGATAATTTGCTCTAGAATCTTGAACAACCTTTAGTTTCAAAAAGATGATTTGGGCAATATCCTGCTGTAAATTGCTCCTCTATAGCTGTGTTCACTGCTTCTATAGAGCTTGATGCAGTTGCCTGGCTAGTTCTTATGACAGAGCTCTTCTCTGGTCATGATTATAAAAAAGGCCTTGGCCTAAGATGTAGCTGTTTATCGGTGATAGTGATCTCTCACTAATTTTCTTTAGTTCCTATCGACATCATCAATCTCCCTGTCTGATATTCCTGCTACAACTGTGCTTGTATTCCTACTACTCCTGCAGTGTTAATATGTAATCTAAAATGGGTATTCTCTATGGGCATTCTCTATATTGTAACGAATTTCACATACCTCCACATCGCATATTTGAGGAAATTTAATTATCATTAAAATAGTGGAACAACTTACTTTTCTGTGGTGAAAGCAGCACAAACAACTACTGTATATGCTATAAAAAGCTGGGTAAAATTAATAAAACAGAATAAGACTCCAGAGAAGCAAGCTGATTAAAGTTCTTTCATTAAGTTCAACATTCTGCTGCATTAATCTTTCAAAGTTTGTATGTCCTTAAAGACGCTCACTTCACTTAAGCCAAACACAGCTGTGACATCACGCCCTAATGATGTGTCAATGAAACCAGAGCACAGGGGGCACCTCAAACCTTACTGTGGAACACAAATGTGAGGGGCTCCCTCCTGGTCTTGTCTTGGCTCCTGATTGTGGTGACGATGGAAGAACTAAGTTGCTTGAAACAGGAACATTTTGATGACTGCCAGCAATAGAATTAAAGCAGTGTTTAATACACAGGATGATACTGTGGTGGACGTTTCCAATTTCAATTGATAAATAACCTTACTTTTTTTTTTAAATGTTAAAAAAAAATATTATTGCTTGTACACCAAAATACAAGTTGTTTATGACAATAAACTTAACTGATATCATCACTAGAGGAAAAGGGTGCTGAAAAGGGAAAGGAATGGGTGAGCTACCCTGGATGTGGCTCTGGCCCTGGCTTTTGAGGGGCTTGTGCTGTGTGTTGACCGTATTATTGACCAATTCATGTTATTAACATTGTTGTTTGGTCTCCCTCTGCTTCAGGGGCTGTGCCGCAAGCTGTGATATTCTCAGCTGCATGCTCATGACAGTTTTATACGAAACCTTTACGGTAGCTAGTAAGGAGACTGTAGTTTAGTGAGACCTGGAAAATTTGCATGAGGGGTCCAGGAGAAAGCATGCCTTGGTCTATGATTATATGATGTCTAACATCGCCAATACTTGCATAAAACCTTCAGCAGAAAAGTAAGGACAATAGTAAAACTACTGGAAAATGTATAAAACTTTTAAAAAGTTATATTTAATGCATCTATGCCAAATATGTTTCAAGTTTACATTAATTTTACAATTTTCTGATAGTTTCATTAAACTGAAAAGCCACTTCATACCTTTTGCTGGCAAAAAAGTCTAACTATATAATAATTACTCTTAGTTCTGTTTCCCTTACTAGGACAAAAAATTCATATTTTGGTTTTGTATTTGTATGCAATCCCCTGTTTTCTAACCAACACCAAATCTTTTATTTTACTTGTGGCAGCTGCGGGAATGATATTCCTATCAGCCCACGTGTGATACCATTGTTGAGTAAAACATGTATTTTCACATGGAAAACCCTAGTATTTTGGGGCTGTGGAACAATAAAACATGCGATTTTGAATGTGAATCCCGACAACTGGATTGTTATGTCAGCAAAAGTCCGACACTTCTTGATTGTGTTTTATTCTGGCAGGGAAATCATTAGAAAGCAGTTGCCAAATTAGTGCCACTGAACGCTGTGAATGACCTGCTCAATTGGTACCAGAGCCCCTTGTCCATTCAGCTACGGTGGAACTGCAAACAAAGCACCCCAGTGCTTTCATGGCAATATCTGGATACTTCAACCATGTCTCTCTCTCAGTACTTTCACCCCTGGGAAGAGCTGATCACAACCTTGTTAATCTCAAACCCCTTTACAGGCCTGTGATACAGCGGCAACTGGTGACCATCAGGAGTGTAAGAACATGGACGCCTGTGGCAGACGATTCTCTAAGGGACTGCCTTGAGACAACAGACAGGAGCTCAGTGATTCTCATGGCAGGAGCATTGGCGGTTAAACCACCTGTATCACGGACTTCATCAACCTCTGTGTGGACAGCGTTGTACCTGTCAAGAGGGTGCACTGCTTTCCCAACAACAAGCCCTGGATCACCGGGGATTTAAAGGCCCTATTGAATGAGAAGAAAATGACTATTAGGACAAAAAACAAAGAGGAAATGAAAGGGGTGCAGAGGGAGCTGAGATAGAGGTTCAAGGAGAGCAAGAACAACTACAGCAAGAAGATGGTGGGTAAGTTGTATCAGAACAACGTGAAGGAGGTATGGGATGGAATGAGGGTAATTTCTGGCTACAATCAGACCAACTGGCCGATGGAGGGTGGTCAAGACAGGGCGAATGAGCTGAACCTGTTCTTCGACAGGTTTGACTCAGTGCTCGCTGGCCATCTACTTAGACCCCACCCCACCCCGCCCCCATGCACACCAAAACTCTACTGCAGCCCCCCACACACCTGCTCCTCTTTCCCTCACCCTCCCACATGACCACCAGAGGCACCACCATTTCGGACCCTTCCCTGACCTCTAACATCACCCCCATATCCCCCACCTCTCCCATCTCTGGACTAACCATCTCAGCTAATCAAGTAAGGAGGAAATTGAGGAGGTTCCACCCAGGTCCGGGTTGTGTAAACCCGAGAGTACTCAAGGCATGTGCTGACCAGCCATGAGGAGTACTCTTCAACCTCAGAGCCTGGAAAGGGTCCCAGAACTGTGGAAAACCTCCTGCCCGGTCCCAGTGCCCAAGAAAGGGCACCCCAGAGTCTTAAATGACTACAGAGCAGCGGCATTTATATCCCCCATCATAAAGACCCTAGAAAGGTTTGTTCTGTCATACAAATACCTAGGAGTGCACTTGGATAACAGACTGTAATGGACTGGAAACTCTATACAGGGTGGCGGATGCAAACAGGATGGACAAGCTGATCAGGAGAGCTAGCTCTGTCCCAGGGGTCGGTTTGGATACTTTGAAGGTATTGGCAGAGACAAGAACTGTCAGCCATCATGGACAGTGTGTCCCACCCTCTACATGGAACTTTGGCCAGACAAAGGAACACCTTTAGTAACAGACTAATCATGCCAGAGGGCAAGTAAGATCCCTTGCGAGGTCTTTCTTGCCAACTGCGACTAGACATTACAATGGCTCCCCCAACAGGCAGGACATCATAGCCCTGAGTCAGCTGGGAGGGTGCTGAGGCCCTTAGATGTAACTCTACTGCATAACCCTATGACAACTTGCACTACTTATGTGAATTTAGATACTTCTTATTGACATTCACATACACGTACGTATTGAACTATTTATGTTTAACTTTTGCTTTTTGGCTTTTATTTTAATTTCTTTGTATATGTATATTGTTTATTGTATATTTGTATAGTGTATACTTGCTGTGCTGCTGTAACCCCCGGAATCAATAAAGTCCTACTACTACTATTGAAGAGAGGAATTGGGTAATGAGGGACATTCCCAAATCGTCCAAATTGACGTTGCGCTTTAGCTTTGACTCTAGTGGCCCTGTTCAAGCACTGGTTCACTGGGAGCCTGACTGTTACTGTATTTTATTGTCTACATGTGGAACAATTCCTGTTTCAAGAGGCGCCCACCTCAGCAGCCGCTTAATTAATTGTGCCCATGTCTATTTATAGCGGTGAGTCTGGGGTCGGGGAGGGGGGTGACGCCTTCTCTTGCTGTGCCTTTTTATACAAGCAGACAGGACAGCAAGTGAAGAAATACACAATAAGCCATAGTCACATAATGGAGGTGGATTTGGATAAAGAGAAATAAAAAATTATAATTTGGTGGCTGTACTGACCTTACCTTCATTCATACAAACTGAAATTCTATGTCTATCCCAATAGGAGAATCTTTACTATTAGCGCTGATATCGTTCACATTCTGTGAATGGAATTACCTTGGAATTCATTGATGGCTATATAGGCCAACGCCAGTAAATTCAAAAGTGTTGAATTTCATTGTAAATAATTCCAGAAAAACTGTTTCCATGCCCAATTATTGTGTATTCTATATTGATGGTGTGGTCTTTTTTATGTTCCTTTGTATCCCCCCTCATAATGACCCTTTGCCCCTTACCTCTTCCCTGTCCATGTGGACGAGGTAGGTTGTTGAATACATTTTCCCATTAAAATCTGTCCTATTAATAAAAGCACTGCCATTTAGTTTATAGTGTTATTTATTGTGTATTATTTGGTCCTCTTCCAATACGGAGTGATAGCTATGCATTTCAGTTGTTATTAACTTCATATTTGTAAATTTTTAAAATAAGCTGTACAGGCTAACTAGCTACTGTATTCTGCACACGCTAGCTTGCTACTGTACATGGGCTATTATGGTTACATGCAGAAGAGAGAAACATAATGCAGAAGCTATACACCGATTACATATGCAGCTTTTAAATTGTAAGTAAAAGACCTACCATTTGTTGAACACCATTATTATTACCAGTTGTAATTATCAACTGCTGCAACATTTAAAGGTCTGCTTACTGCAAGAGTTAATGCAGTATCGATTTATATCCATTTTTCTTATTTGGAAACTTTAAATATAGTTACGTAATATGAATTGTTAATTAGAAGAGAAAACAACTAAGAAGTAGAATCTGGGATAATATTTGCTAAATCCAAAAAAAGACTTTCTTTAAGGCAACAAGATATCTTGCACACACTGCTCCTTCTAAACCATAGAATTCTAGTAGCAAGGTAAAAAGAGAACCTGAATAGTCTATTGTGGTACACGATGCACCCTGCAGACTAAACCATTTCAGACAGAATTGGACACATTCTACTCTGTACACTTTTTAAACTATATATTTTTAAAGGAGGTATTTATATTTTGTTGTTAGCACGCCTACCTACTAACACATCAAGTCTGCCCGGTTTTTAAAAATTATTGTTCTGGTGCATGTGAGAGTTTGACCATTAAATAAACCTTGTTCTCACAATAAAATTGTGAAACAATACAAACTAAACAAAAACAGTATTTTTTACAGATATAAGTGGCTTTTGGAGACCTTTTTGAAAAGTCTCCCCTGGTTGCTATATCCCTCAGCAGGGTACAGGGTGAATTACAATGGAATCTTTCTGAATACATTTCAGAAAGTCCTTCTTGGCTCAACATGATTGCCAGGTGATTTAAAAGGAGAAGCATATCAAGCAGTAGATCTTTCATGAACCTGATTTATCTGAGTTCGACCTCCGACTGGGATGTCGTTTTAGGGGTGTTGGAGTTGGTAGTTAATTATATTTCCAAACACTCTTTTTCCAAAAGAAGACCAAGGAGTTCTGCAACATATGGTTTTGGGCTCCATGGAGCTCTGATCTCAACATAATCAAGGCTTTCTGGGATTACCTGGACAGGCAGAAGCAAGAGAAACAAAGCTTGTAGAAAAACTGTGTAAAGTTCTCCAGGATGCTCTCCAAGATCTACCTGCGGATTGTCTTATAAAACTGCACGAGTTTAGCTAATAGAATAGAAGCAGTATTTCAGGCAAAGGATGGTCACACCAAATACTGCATTTTTTTATTTATTGTTTTTCGTGTTTAAAAAAAAATGTTTTTACTATTTGCTGCCCTTAATAATTTTTATTTTATATTTAGAAACTTTTCATTTCATCGTTTTTAAAAGCAACTTGAAAGCAACTGTGGTTGAAAAAATTAAGCCCCTTGAAGTCTGTTTAAAGGCATGGTCCTTTTGCAAAGGTTGCTGACAAATTGATTCAGAAAATGTCTCTTCATGACTGATTCGCTTAACAGCTTTTAACATAGCCAACCTTCCAGCAAAAGAGTATACAAGCCACAAGTAAGATCCTATGTAAAAAAGATATGTTACCATATAAATTTTACGTCAATTCATTAGCTGTCTATAAAATCCCAAACCTGTTTTTAAATGTTTTAATCATTACTTACTATGATTTGGTTTCAGTTTTATTTTATTTTATTGTCTTTCATTGTTGAACATTTTATAATCCTGTTTATGTAATTATAGGGTGTGTTCTGTATCATTCCAATTAAATACAGTTTCCTGATTTACAGAAAGTGAAACAGCAAGTACACTTTGATATTAGTGATTGTCATTTAAAGTGGATAAAGTTTTATAAATCAAAGCCAATTAATTAAAGCATTTAAAATAAGTGTGAAAGATGCGAGATGTTTCATAATTAACTTTATGCTAGTAAAAAAATATTTTGAAATAATCTTTATAATCTCAAACTTCAGAATGAAATCATGGTAATGCTGTGGTAAATGTCAAGGACATTCCTGCCAAAGAGAACCAAAACATCTTAGAAGTAGGGTAAATCAATGTATTCAGTATAAAGCTGTTTTATTACTACAAAAGAGAACATATGCAAATTAATTTTGTAAACATGTTTTAAACACCCATTTTGCTATTCATAAGGTATACAACTGCTCCTAGTGGCAATTGTACTTTGATTTACAGTTACTGCACTCTACAGTTATTGATGGAGGACTGTAAAGGCTGTTGGATGTTTTGTGAACTAATTGGACATGGCTTGATTGCATTGTAGTTAGGTAGGCTATAAATGCTTCTGGCTATAATATGTGTTTGACTGACCTGATATCTATTTTAAGAGAGTTCTAGACATAAATATAAGTAACGTTATCCATTACCCTACATTTCAGAGCTACTACTGGCTCTATTCAAATAAAGGGATGATCACTAAATGCTTCTTCCACACCTGAAATGCAAATAAGCACATAAAGTCCCTCAAATCCTTGCCTTGTATGTCAAGGATTGAGTGCAGTTGCAAACTGACTGGCCCTGGAATCCCCATGGTGCCAGCAACCCCTTGTTCTGTGAAACACTGCCTGTCAACAGTCTTTCAGATACAGTGGGTAAACCCTGCCCACAATCCCAACTCGATTACACCGGCAGCAGCTTCTAATTGAATGTGGCGTTATTTCAGGTTTAGTCTGGAAGAGGACTGCCGCTTTTCACTTGTTGGCAATCCGCTTACAGTGGGTCCTTCTGTAATGACTGCAGTGGTTATCCCTCAACTTAATTTGCTGAGCTCATTGGGTTGTTACCAACATCTGGTGAAAATTTCATGTCAATAGCACCTTTGGAAATATATTTAGTGAGAAAAATGGTGACGCGTTCAATACTTATTTCACCCGCTGTACATTTTATCCCTGTTAAATAACCTTCAAAGTGTGATTGAGATGATAGTTTTGGTAAGGGTACGTTGTGGGCCCAATTGTGTTGCTCCAAAAATAATTAGGGCCATATTGTTGTGCATATCACTCTCAGAATGTATTAGATTATCTGTCATGGCTGTCATGTTGTCGTTTTATGAAAAGCTAAGTGTGGAACCGGTTGGTCAATTGTCATGAATACCACTCTAAGGGGTTAAAGGTAGTTTAAAGCTTTCATGAGGGAATACATTTGAGACAGGAAATTTTCAAACAAGTTTTTAAAAATAAATAAATCACGGAAAAATAATTGCAAGACCCCTTAAAAATAATACAAAATTTTTAAATTCTCCGCAAAAACAATGCAGTTCCAACAGGAACTGTTTGGACCCCTAAACAAATCCCAGAAAAAACAATGGTTTGCAATGGTACAAGTTTATTAGAACAAATGAGAACGTTCAAACGCTCAATTTGCACATATTTGCCAGAAGGTCTTTAAAAGGATTTTCAAATGGTGAAAGAAAATAAATGACAGACATGACAGGTCCTTGTGGCATGTTTATTCATCATAAGTAGAGGGATCCATAAGACTTGGTTTGGTGATATTAGGTCAAACAGGTCACGAACGCTGTGCAATCAGAGTTGGCATTTTGAAACATTTGCTATAACGCCACCACTGGGTCAGTGGGAGTCATATTTACTGCCATTTTTTTTTTTTTGGATAATCTTACGGAAGCTACAGTAACAAACAAAATCAAAAGGTTTATTGTAGCTTAGCTCCATGTGAATAAATAAATAAATACATTAAGACCTATACAGTTATTGCATGGTGCGCAGTTACAACGCTATCAAAACAGTACCTAAAACGGACCACCTTCCATTCTATAATCAGGTGCAGTAGTTCATCATTTACGTTACGTTTTATTTATTTTTTTGGTCTTATTGAATTTGGTAAAAATTGAGCATAATTGTGTAAGTGATCCATAATAAAAGTGAAATTCCACAGACCAAACCAAAATGATCTGTTGTCTATCAGGATATATTCAAGGATTTTGATATCCCTCAGCAACAGCTCCTGGCAGGGTAAGTGTTCGAGCACCTCCCCTGACCATATATGGCATGCGCCGGGACACCAAGAGTGAAGAAGAAAACATCTCATAAAAATGAACGATTTTGTCCATGGTTTCATGAACTAAATGAATGCGTGTGAGGCACTTGGTCGTTTTCTAGCTTGAATACCCATTGCCACCTCTCGTCGCCGTAGCTGAACGAAATAAAAGCAGACTAAAAATACGCGCACCCACAACGCTGTGAATGAGAAGTCTACAGGTGAGCATCTTTCAATTTATCCTCGATATTTCAACTTTAAATTTAGAGTTTTCAGCTTTTCACTTACGTTTACTGCAAATGATGCATCACAACTTTACACATATTTACACTTATTATAGCCTTTATCATAATTAACCTGCATTGTACGAGTCTGCCTACTTAAACAAATGGAAACCTGTTGATAGCCGTTTTAAGTGATTTTTACCCCATTACGAATAAGCACATAGCTAATGGTATGCAATTTACAGATAAGTAAACAAAATATGACATATAAATATGTATGGTATATTATTTTTTTCACCGGGTTTTGAGAGTCGCATCACTGTTACTTGCTATGCTATATTTGTTGACAAGACTCCTCATAAAACAATCAATCAAAAGGAGATGCAAATTATGATGGGTGCTGTTTCGTTTGTAACAATGAATAAGATGAACCAACAATGTAGCTGTCTATGAACAAACGCATATACTTTGATAGATGCAGACACAATAAACCTGCCAATTTTCTTAAGGGCATTATAATCTCCATGGATTCGTCTGATTCGTAATGCTTTTTGTGAGTCATTCTTTCACTAAAAGGAGACGAGGACTAACAAAATATTTAGAAGAATAAAAGCAGTTTGAACTCAAATGTTAAGAAAACGTATAGACTATATGATCAATCAATCAATCAATCATTAGTTGCGCTGCTGTAAAAAACACTTATTTGACTACTAAGATTTAGCTTGGTAATGAGATCTAAATAACGTTGTATACTTTTATAAAATACGGAGAATAGCAGGTAGTGGAATTTACATTTTCAGGTGCGTTGTTTTTGAGATGTCTTTGCGTATCTTCGTTATTCTGTCCACATAAATTCCATATTAATATGAATTAAACTTAATTTCTAGTACCATTTTAAAACGGATTATACTAATCAAAAAGTTGGCTGTATCCTTCACCTCTTTGTTTTAGTCATTTTTTCATACCACACGACGAGATAATTGTATTTTTTGCTAGGGGAGTGAGTAGTTAAAAAATTACCGTCGTTGCAGCGAATAATAGCTATCTGAACATAACAAACCATTAAAACCGACCATTTTGGTCGGAAACCTTTAAGTGAGTTATGAAAGCCGACTCCTGAAGAAAGTTATGTTTAGAACGTCATGGTAATAATATCGGTCTTATCAGTATAATAACATTTTAAACGAAGTAGGATCTCAAATCACCGCTAGTCGGGTTTTCTTAAATCCTTACCACATGGGGTAAAAGACCAAATGTACATTTATATTTGACAAAGCAGTCAACTAGCAAAATAACCTCTGCCTCTTTGTGGGTGATGGGAAAGTATGAGTCTATCTGCTGGGGAGGAGACTCATGCGTCGATCCAGTCATTGAGAATTAATAAAGCTTGTTGTTTCAACGACATTTGTTTAACGGTAAAACCACTTTTGATTAAATTATTCTACACATGATGAACGAACATAACGAATTGTTACAGAGTACTGTTTCAAAAATTAAAAAAACCAATATAACATTTATTTTCACAATGGGCTTGCTTTAAGCAGGAACAGATCTGCTACTGTGTCCTTACATGGAGAAGTTTCTGGAACTAAGCTTCATTCCCTCTGTATGTCATGGAGGTGGTTGAAAAGTAAAGGTATCATCTACAGAAGAAATTGTGTTAGTCATATAAAGAATAATATAAACATTGGACCCAGATTATGGATGTAGAAACTCAAGAAGTGTCTATGTCCTTGAAATTAATTCTGTGGCCGCATGAACTTATACAAAATGCAGACAACCTATTTAGCAGAAAATTGCAGAATCATTTTAAATATTGCACCAACTGCAAGTATTAACTATTCTCAGATGACTGAAGTAGGCTTTGCAAGCCACGAGCAATTTCAATTACTCTTCTTTCAAAGGGTTCTTTCACCCTTTAGCTGCTAGTTTGTGTAACAGTTTTATAGAAATGTTGTATGGATTGGTGCACAATATGGCCCGACTGTACTTTGAGACAAATTACCCCTACAATACAACAATGGTTAGGAACGTAGCTTCTCCACCCTTTTTAACAAGGAAATTTAGAGGAAATTGAACAGCTGAAAAGGTACTTTATGAGTAGTGAACTTGCTCATGTTCACTACTCATAAAGTAGTGAATATTGTGGTTTAAAAATGAGGCATGGCTTACCCTGAATGTATTTTCGTAGTCTTTTTATTTTTCTGTTGCTGGTAAATAGCTGCCCCACAATTGGCACTGATGGCCTGTCTTGGTAAATACACAGTGCAGGTCCCTTTCAAACTCACCCAGGAGGCTTTGCGAAATTGGATGATTTTTACATAAAGAGCCAGTTCCCTTTAGAGACTTGAAAGTCTGCATTCCTAGCATTGGAGTAATAGGGTTAAGATAGCACAGAATACATTGTGCTAATCGAGGTAAGTTCATCCCCATTTACGTCTCTTCACTCTAGCAAATTGATGGGCTACTTATACTAATCCATATTAGTTGATGGGCTATTTCTATTTTAACTTTGATATTTGAATCTTAATATATTAATACATTCTTTACCTAGATTTTACTTGAGTGCAAAATTGTTTAAACTTTTTGTATGCAATAATTTCTACATACTTCCTTTATGCCATTTCTGGTAACATATATTTTGCCTCATCGGCCGTATTAGTCACTTTGAACCTTCTAAGATCTGATCCAGCATTACCTTGACAAACTAAGACTGCATTTGTACTTCTGTAAAATAAATACAATATATTTATTTTTACTATAGGCCAGTAAATATTGAAACAATCAACTATGCATCCATTTTAGAAGCATTCGTTGAGTGTTAGAAACACAACAGTACTTTTTCAGGTGATTCCAATGGTTCAGATAGTTGTTGCTATGGATACAGTGTCAGGGGTGGTGTTACTCAAAATATGAATATTAAATGTAAATTAATCACCCCTCTTTGGATATTTGGAACCCTGAAACATTTATATTAGATTATTGCTAAATGATTTAATGTGATGCTATTTATTTTGCACAATTGTGCCAACAGTGTTTTAGGGTGTTCTCAACACCACAATACTTAGACTAAAGATTCAATATATGCGACACAGAATTAATCTGCAAGCTCTTGATTTCAAAGACGAACTCTTTCTGCCTTTGTTGATCATTTCCATGGAAGTAATTACTTTCAATGAAGAAGCACTCATTTCTGCAGACAATGTTTGCTACACAAGTAAATCAGAGTTGTCATCAATGCAATCAGAGCCTGCTCACTGTATATTTCTTAATTTTACATTCAGTTTAAGCAATTCTAAGTAGGAATAGGCAGGACTCATAGATGAAGCTCCTTAAAAGAAGAATTGCAAAGTGTCTATGAACATAGGAGCTTAATTAATTGAATGAGCAATTGGCCTTGCCTGTGGACAAAACGAAGACTGCATAATTTTCCCCGTTGGCTGTTGGTTTAAATGATGTCATTTGTCATACCTTGTCTTCAACTAATCATATATTATGAGCTAAAAAAATTAGTTGTAATGTAATGTAATGGAAAGTAATGTATTTAACCTAAAAGTGGAAAAATCTTGGTTTAAGATATTACGAGAGGACTGGACATTGAGCGGAGAATGGCAGGCAGAGGTCTTTGGTCATCATAAACGTGTATATTCAAGGTGACCAGGTACTGATAATTCTCAGCTTTAGCATAAATATATTTTCAAGGGACAGAATGTGAGAAAGGTGTGAAATCTTTTTGTCAGTCACAGCAAACTTCAAGACAACGACTTTCATAGACAACAATCTTTATAGTTTCTTAGCCGTTATATGAAAATAAAAGATGAAAGATGAGAGAAACCCTTTTATCGTGATACCTTTTGTGCAGCTTTTTAAAATACATAATATGAAATAGAAAGACCCAGAGTTTTTCCTAAGTCCATCTCCCGTCCATGCTAACAGCTTGTAGGTGCTGGCAACTAGCTCATTATATTGTTACCGATTGTTTTAATGATGTCTCTGACCTAATTTCTTTTTGTATAAGGAATTATGCCTTATTAATGTATTTAGAAAGAGCTCGAAAGAGCTCAAAAAAGCATTTTATGATCATTATTTTTTATAGCCCCTGCTTGTTGTTCTAGCCCCTACTTAAGTTTGCTGGCGTGCATTTAGCCCACGCTGGTGGTGCAGTGTCAGGGAGCTAAAAACATTTACCATTCCTAGTTTCTCAGACCTGTTTAGGCTAGAGGTCTGTCTGACTGATCTGATTTGAAATGCAAAGTGCAAGTCTAGTGTCAGTCCTGGCATGAGTGCTGAACGACAGATCGGTTCTTCTGTTGCTGGCTCCTGAGACCAAGCTGTCTCCTGGATCTTTATTGTTCTACTGGAGTCTCTGTCCAATTTAGATGGGTTCCTTTGATTTTGACTGACTGCAGCAGCACACAGCACCCCACTATACCATCCCTGTGAATGCTCTGTCCTTCTGTAGTCTCAGTTTAGTAAGAGACCTCTGGCTCTGGACATTGAATCTGTGAGGCCACCCCCCCATAAATCCCCATGGCACTATGGGAAACTAAATGAAGACTGTGGGAAATATATGCTGATGGCATCTCATCCAAAACAAGGCTGTAGACATGCCTACCTTTTGATTGTCTTGTAGGTTTCTATTTGACGGCCTTTGCAAACAATGCTCTTATTAGTCACAGCAACTTCTCCTTAGTAAATGTATAGGGAGACATGTTGATGCTAGAGTGGGCCTTCTGAGAGCCTTTTATGAATTGGGAGAACATTCTGCTTTCCTGAGGGATTGAATTGATTGGCTAGCTCTGTAATTGGGCAGAAGGTGACTGATTATTGTCTTATGATCTTTTTTTAAATGAAAAAGTATCCTTTTCTCTTTCCACTTCATTGTAACTCTGTGAGATGATTGTAATTTGCAGGACACTTGGCATTTCTGTGATAAGAGCGTTTTTTGGTTTTGGAGCATAGAGTACATTCAGATGGTATCCCATCAGTACTGTATTAGTCCGTGGTTGTTTTTTTTCTTCCAGAAGCCGTACCAGTAATGAAAGAGTTGCAGTTGCCCAGCCAATTGTAGTTTTTCAATTTATCAGACAATCATAGAGCAACCCACTGTCACAGACAGCACAAAGTATAATTTGGCTTGTAAATTGAATTGGAGAGACAAGCACACATTTGCACGCACACACCTCCATACTTCCGGCCCCCTCGACAAAATATTATTTGATCATTTGAATATCATCTATAGCCCATGAGACTATAAACATGCAAATGCTTGCTCTCACTGACCATAGCTGGCTTAATCTTTCTCATGCTGTTGGTTGAAAATCGCTGAATTAAAATGACGCACTTTACAGAGTACAGTTCTTTTGAATTTGCCAGCATCAAAGTGTACATTTAACATTTTTTTTCAGTTCAGTGAGGAAGACTGAAAACACGAGCTTCACATCAGAAATTATATTCTATAACATCCCAGCATGGTTTTCTTTGATAAAATCAATCTATAGCAGCAAATATGAGACTGGAAATATATGACACCAATATTCTCATTTGCAAACTGACCCCTGAGTGCTTGTGCAAAGGCATTTCAAAACTGAAAAAAATGTTGTTCTGCTTAAGTTAATGACGATGTCCTTAAAATCCCTTTGACTGGTCTGCTTTAAGCAACACACAGATAGTAAAGAAATCAATGAAAATATCAAGACCAAAATGGCAAATAAAATGATCTAGGGTTGGAAGGGGCTGGAATACCATACCAAAAAGTCTGATAAAATGATCCTTCCTTTAAAGCCTCAGAGTGTCTTGTGTACCTGGATTTACCGTCGTTCTCCTCCTGTCGTTACCATAGCGACCCCTCCATCTTAACAGAGGGAAGCTTCAGGCTGCCAAATGCTCACATGCTCGTAGAGAGGACTTAGCTAAGTAACACCATTGATACAGATACCCTGACTTGGGGCTGGGTTGGATATATTCATGCTTTTGGCTCCGACAGAATTGTGGACCTGGCCTTTGGTCACTAGTTTCAGTGTTTCATTTTGCTTAATTACAGTAGCTGAACTTTGCAGTTGGGTCCAGTGCACCAAACAGTGAGCGGAAGGAAAAAATGGGGGATGTCACAAAAAATCACAAAAAGTATACAGTATAATGCAAAAACATCATCACTCACTAATCCACCACAATTCATTAAAGATGTAATATGAGATGTAAGGAACAATTTAAGGTTTGGCAGAGGAAGCACAGAAACAGACCGTTGTCTACCACTGGCCCTTTTAGGCTTTAACTAGCATTGCGCCCTGCTGCTGCCTCAGGCTTCTTTCTGTGGAGTGCTGACAGCAGCTGCTTAGTTTCAAATCTATGACTTAGGAGTGGGCAATGAATTGGTGTGAAAGTGAGTGAAAGTAAGCCATTTTACAACCAATCAAATGAAGGAATCAATTTTATCAAGAAAGATAAATGGAAAAATGCATTGATATGCTTGAGTGCTAATAAAAATAAATAAGTAGGCTATGTGTTCACGTGGGTTGGCATCTGATTGTTCTATAAGCGACTACAGTTAGCAATTGCAGGTTTGTTATAAATAAAGATAAAGATAAAGATTAGTTCAGTTAAGTTGGCTAGGTTACTATGTCTGTTTTAGTCTTGACAGTAATATGAATGTCGTTCATAATATTAACAAAGTTTATAAGAACTAAATGTTACTGTGGCGTAATCATATGTTTGAGCAATATCATTTTTAATTTTTTTTAATGTCTCTTGTGTTGAAGACATTGAAATTACTTAATTACTTACCATGTAAATTAATTACATAAAAGTAATAAGGCACCTGTAGTCATGTACTGATTCATGATGACCTTAGCCCCCCAGGTTGCCTACTTTTTTCTTTTCAGATCAAGCCTGGCGCTGGGCATACGCTCATATGCAGGCTGTGCACCCTAAATGCTGGATATACAAAATAGTGCTTGTAGCAAAATCATTCACATTGAGAGCAAATGTTGTTATGTACTGGAATTCCAACAACAGTCAACAATCAATCTGGTTTGAATTCAATGACAGCCCCAACTCCGGTACAACCGGGTGCTGTGTTAAACACTGACATGGGGACATCTTGATTACAATAAAATGTATGTTTTTTGATGTGCTACAATTTTGATGAGGCGTGTATGTTAGTTGGAAATCTAGGATAAAGTTATTGTCACAACAGTGATATGAGAGTAGAGCGGACATTTTTTTTCTTTATATCCATAATCTATATGCTTTGCAAGGCTCATAATATGTGGTTCAGAAAAAAAAAAAATTACATTTTAAACCAGAATATTATATCGGCATTTTCCAGAATGTGGAAAGTGTTGTGATTTGAACTTAGGTCATATCGCCCATCCCAACTATGAATGAATAAACACACAGTTCAGACTGCAACATAATGTTGACCTCTGGTTCTGGTGAGTTGACCAGGCTGATGAGCTGTTAAACCCTAACAAGGTACTTAAAATGAATTGCTTTAGTAAAATATCCAGCTGTATAAGTAGATGAATGTAGAAATTGTAAGTTGCTCTGGATAAAAGCATCAACTAAATTGTTTTTATTTAGATGCTTTGACCCATATGCGCTACCTGTGCCAGAGTGCCATCACTGTTTGAGCAAGTGAGGATCTGAGTGAACTTCTCTGTCCCCTTCCCTCTAGCTCATAGAGGGGAAAAAATGCCTGTTCAGCTCTCTCCTATTGCTTGGGTTCAACGCAATCTCTTCGATTGTAAGATATATTCCCACAGGCTGAAGGCAACACTTTTTATGGATACTCTACAGGTTGAAATGCATGCTTTTGAAAAATTCCCATTTAAAGCAAACCCACACACATGAGGGGTGCATCTTGATAAGATTACCAGCGCTGTAGTGGTTAAGTGTTTTGAGTTAGGAACAGATGGTCGCAGGTTCAAATCCGGTGAGTAGCATTATTGTTGTTCTCAGAAAGGTACTTAACCTAAATTGCTTTGGTAAATATCCAGCTGTATAAATGGGTCTAGTATGAAATTATAACCCATGTTAGTCACCCTGGATAATGGCATTGTAACTCCGTTTGTGCTATTGTCAATGACTCTAAATAGATATGAACACTTTGAAGTTTGATGACATCCTATTCTTCACAGTGGCATACTTTGTGTTACTAATCTACCACTAAAATGCATACTTCCTCATGGCCATCTTGCATTTTCTGCTCATAGAACTTGTGCAGTATTACCTTGCGTCATGAACAATATGATAAGAAAACGCAGCCTCTACCGTTAGAGCATGTGCACTTGAGTACATTACTGCAATTATACCATATTTAATCTAACCAATTTGTGATGTCAACACTTCATTTAATCGAGAAAAATGTCTTCAGATCTAGGCTACATAAAAAAGGAGGTAAAGGTATGAAAATTTTATATATTTCAAAGTAATTTTAGAACAGGAAAGTGATGCTGGAATCAACCTCATTTGGCCAGGTAAAATACTGACTGCCACTGGAATTAGATTGAGTGCCTTTTTGGGCAGAAATTTTCATTTTCTATCCTGAATGGCATTTCATCCCCTGGTTGTTGTGCATGAATACATCAGAAGTTATAAAGATACCTAACACTCTAGATTACTCTATATGAAGTGAGGTAATTGGGAGATAAAAGTGAAATAAAAAATCTTCTAAAAATGTTCTGTATATCTTATATGAAGAAATGTATTGATAGAAGCCAGCAGTGATGAGTTGCGAGACGTTCTGACAATTTCCACCCACCCCAGGGCACAATAATGGGCACAATCTTCAAATTACATGAGCTGGAGTCAAACCCAGCCTTTAGCAAATACTTCAAATTTCAAATAAATAAGTAAGATCGGGTAGACACATATAAATGTCTTTCTGTACTCACACCTGTCCCATGATGTGTGACTTGATTTGATAGTTCATTCTGCATCTCCTCCCTCTCACTGCAGATAGCCAATAAGCATGTCGACGCTGCTGGAGCTCAAGAGCAGCGTGCTGAGGCAGGTGCAGAGAAGCCAATCGCTACGTGGGAGGAGGGAGCCACCCGCTCAGCAGCCCAATAGTCCTCTTTCACTCTGCCCTGACAGCTCGGGCCTTGGGTGAGTCTGCATTCTTTCTCCACAAGGGTGGATTTTACTGGAGTCAAGGGAGAGTGGAAGTAATTTTTCTTGAACTGGTGCACTTCAAACATGACTAAACTAAACTACAGTGGACTGTGTTCCCATTATGTCTAATATTGTCACTACACAGCAATATTTCCTGTTTATTCTTATTGCAAAAACAGCTCTGTCTTTATGGAAATTCCAAAACCACTTTGTTCCCGTTCTAATCTGTTCCCATCTTCTGTTCTTGAACCGCCCACAAGGTGATCCAGACATCGGAAAAGCCGTTGCCTGTAATTTGTTCATGCTTTTGCTGTTTGCTTTCGCTAGAGACGGATTTGTTTGTTGCCTTAGTCCTTGGATTATATTGTCAGATTTTTTTGAAGCATTTTTTGAAGCACTATTAGAACACCTTCTAATCAATCAATAAATTCATTTTTTTAAAGCACTTTTCACGTTTCCTGACCCAAAGACGCTTTACAGTAAAGAGCAATACAAAATTTCCCAGGCCTGACCCCACAAAAGCATGCCAGTGGCAACAGTGGCAAGGAAAAACTCCCTAGGCTGGTAGGAAGAAACCCAGCTTAATGGGGAGCCCATCCTCCGCTGGCACTAGGAGCTGAATTAAAGAAGTCCATAGTGATGCCCTCCAGGAGAGGAGTTGAGGGAAAATCCAAAACATTGTTATATCCGGTGGAGTGGGGTGGGGGCCCAGAGGCGGGAGTCCAGTCCAAAGGTCTATTGGTTGCTGTGGTGAAACTGCTTTTTATAAACCCACAACAGCAACAACAGATTACTGCACTACCATTTTTTGCAGCCATATCTTGGAATCGACTGCAGCGATATGCAAAACTGTGGATCATTACACATTATAAATATATATGACTTAACTCTCTCATAACAACTACAGCCAGCTAACAGTTTGCATAAGTACCTCTCACTTACTAACTTAAAAGAGATCCTTAGAACAAGGTTCTGAATTTAAGCAGTGGACTTGAGATAAATACAGTTATTCCTTGCTTGAACGATGATGCTTGTTACTGAAGCAAAAAAACCCCCAAAAGAGACATGGGGAGAGGACCATTCATGCTGTCCATTCATGCAGGATCAATACTGTTAAGGTTTTACCTGATTACTGTGCATAATGAAAAGTTAGGTTCTTGGTTGAGCATCATGGGTGATGTCAGAATCACAAGTCGGTTAGTGGAAAAATGCAACCAACACAGGTGAAATAACCGCTAGACACAAGTAGCTGCCCTTCCTTGTTTGATCACTCAGGGAAACCAATCTCACGCCGTCTGTCACGGCTCTATGTCACGAACAAAAACATCTGCTTCTAGGAAATGAATTACCGGGTTGGGCCCTGGGCCCTGGCTTTTTGTCATCTTGACTGAGAAGGAGGAATGCAGTTGCATTTTTTATTTTTTTATTCTCTCTCTTAGAACATAACTTGTATAAGAACTAAGAAATTCTTGAACTATACTGTTGCAGTTAGAGTCATGACCTTTTCTCATCGGCACAATGACACAACCCCTAGCAATAATTGTGTTAAGACACCAAAGCACCTATTTGAGGTCTTGGGCAGCAGGGGCCACTCAGTGCCATGGCTGTAGTTGTTTTTAAAGGCAGAAATGGAAGCAGCATGCTATCGGCCCTGCTTTGCATGCTGTTTGATGATGGTTGATGATGGTGGCTGATTGATGATGGTCACAGAGAGGAGATTTTGTGTTCTTCCTCGAAGCATTGAGTTGTCCATTGTCCTGAGTTTGATTGTTGTTGTTTTTTGGTGGGGAAGATGGGTGGTGATTATGGTGCATTTTCTGGTGTTGGGATAAGTGATGGTCATGGCGATGATGATGGTGATGGTTTGGTTGTTGCGATACTAATAATGTGGTGGTGCTGATGGGGGGCTCATTGTTTTTTAGAACAATTGCCGGCCATAAAAGATTTGTTTTATGAAAATATATTCCTACTATCTCCATTACCTTTTAATTTTAATAAAGAGTATCCAGTATTTCTTTCTAGGTAATTTAAGTTAAGGCAATCTGGTAGTAGAACTTGGTTAAAATTTGTTTAAGGAGCTTTTTCCAGTCTTATTTCTTCAATACCTCATGATATTCAATCAATCAATTTTATTTTTATACAGCGCTTTTCACATATTGCCATGTCACAAAGATACTTTACATACAGAAAAATACAGTATGTCCCAGGTCCCATTCCCCAATGATTTCACCAAAAGGGGGGCCGCGAGGGGGAGACAGTCAAAAGCAGCCATGCAGGCGTCGTACATCCTCTCCGAATATTCGGAGAGTATTTTTCACGAATTATTTCACGAAACTCATCGAGCTTTCGTCACATCCACTGGCCACACTGGCGCTGCTGGTTTTCTTCACATCTGAAGTATGAATCATACTGCGTACCACAAACTGGGACATTACGGACATTGACAGATGGTTAACATCCGATTTAGCTGGCCTCAGTCACATGGACCACACCTTGTTAAAAGGACAGTTCATCACTCTGTAATGGACAGATCATAGCCCTGTAATGGACAGATCACGAGGGGATGATCTGTCAGGGGAGTATCAGTGAGGGGAGCCTATGTATCAGTGAGGGGAGCCTGGACTGTGCTTGCAGAATAAAAGTGTCGAAAACTAATTTGCTTTAGACATTAACAGTGTTAAATTCCTGGCGCTTACATATTAGCCGAAGGAAGGCTCCAGCAGTCACATGCACAACTCGAATTAACATTTAGAACTCGGTATAGTATGCAAGGAGCCCATTACCAGATCCCTGTAAACAGCAATATAGCTGTGGATTCATGTAGTTCATGCAGTGGAAATTATTGAATAAGATGCACATGTTGTGCATGAGATACTGTAATTAATTGAGAGCATGGTTTTCCCTTAATTTTGTATAATTTTCAATTTTTTGTTATATTAATGATAAAAAAATAAAGCACTGCTTACGAGTCTAAAAGTAATGGGTTGGTTTGGTATAACCAATTACAATGCAGTTTCAATGCAAGATATTTTTAATCTGTGATATATTCAGCATTCAAATTCTAATAGCAAAGAATTGCAACAAAGAATTGTTTTTTGTTTTTTTAAATCAGGATTTTCAATAGTTAATAATTTTATTTTATCACCAACTGAATTCAAAGTTAGAAGTAATGGGCAAGCAGTCTTGAAGGTTTCTATAGCAACACCAGCATGTCAGTTTCTTGCAGCTGTTTCTAAAGAGCAGAGTTTTATTTTTAAGGACTGCACCTATTTAGTTTAGATAAATCTCCTGTTACATACTGTGCAAAACGGAAACAATAAATTCCCTAATTTTGACATCTATCATCTTTTTCTCTTATAACCAACTTTTGGCATTCCTGGA
>JAOYSI010000001.1:769110-786400 GCA_025775065.1 Hiodon alosoides | reverse complement strand
GTGAGAGACCCCGTGCACTCTCCTGACAATGTTCCACAGCTCCCCCTCGCCGGGCTTGCACTGCGGGAGCCAGCACGGGGAGTTACACATTAGCACGGCGCTCAGGAACAGCTACGGACGTCGTTGAGCTGGACATCGCTTACATGAGCAACATCCACACACAAACACATATGCATAAACACACACACGACAAGAAGCTATCCACAGACTACCAGCACCGTGGCAAGGACAGTGATTTTTATTGCTGCCCTGATCTGACGGCCAAGGAGGGAAATTTCTGCTCCATAAGACCGCAGGAGGCCCCCTACTGCTATTCCTCTCTATGGGAAAGCTGTCTTTTTCGTTTACATTTTTTTTAAATTACAGAGCCCGCAACACATTCACAAACAAAATTTAAATGAAAATGGTTGAAATCGCTCATGCATCACATAGAAGAAATATGTGGAAAATACCTCAATTTGAATAAAAATTTTAAATGTTAATTGCACTTTAGATGGATTCCTCGTCAAGCAATAACAAAATCCGAATTGGCAAGCTTCTCGAACTCAACAGAAATGGCAAACCTGACGGGCCGTGTGACTGGGGGGGGGCGAAAGTAAAAAGCCGCAAAGTAAAGCACTCTTCGCTCGTGCTTTCACTAATGCTTCACTCCAGGCTCAAGTAGCATTTTCCATGGCAGCTTCCCTCGAAGTCGGCTTCTCTGGAACGGGGCTCAAGATTAACTGCGGCAGATTACAGGCTGTTGCTGAGGTACACAACGGGAATGCTCCTTAGTGGGGAGCGGGCCAGGAGTTCGACTACAGCCCCAGTGCGGTACTTGACAGACTACCTGGCCAATAAGACGCAACTGTAATTTGTAATGCACACACTGCCTACAAACCCCTGTTCAGGCCTCTGGCTTTCAACGAGCGGAATCCACTCTCAAGGGTGCAGAAGAACAGCGTCGCTCAAGTGGAACATGGTGGCGATTCTGTGTCGTTCTGAAAAGGGGTTTCCATCGCTTTGACACCTCTGTCTTCTCTGGGAAGGAAAACCCAGCGTGCCGCGCCTTGCAACGACAAGCAAACTAGAGGGTAACGAACACTGAGTTACTGATGGCACTTTACGGAAGTGATCACGCTCAACAGCCAGTTTGGACGATGGTTGATAATCCGTGATGGCAGAGAGCAGCAACGACCATTACCTTAGCCATAATTACATAATTACATAATTACAATTGCATCGCATCTATTTGGTCATTTAGGGGGAACTTTCCACCTGCTGACAGAACCAGCAAAAACACACTTTGAGAGACTCATTCAAAATAAGTTAACATTTTTTGTAACCCTGGGCGGTACATGTGTCTTCATCACATGCCAGGAATGCAGGCGGGCAGGACATCCCCCAGATCCACAGACAGATGGAGAATAGCTTTTTAACGAGTAACGCGCCCGGCTGGCAAAAGCCCTTTGTTTAGCTAATGTAACAGGGCAGGGAACGTTTTAACATGTACAGTAATAGGACATTAAATGAGGCTATACAATTTTTGCACAATAACTCCGTTGACAGGGAAAAATCTAAGGAAAATCCGCAGGGAGCAGGCAGAGTGCCAGAGTGCAGTGAGACCATGCTGTACTCAACACTCTTAATGTAAACCAGGCCAAAAACACATCTCCCTCTCTCTCTCTCTCACACACACACACATACACACACACACACACATTTGTCCTCTCCGCCGGAGCCGGAGATGGTCCGCCGGCCCAGAGAAATCAGAATCAATAAAAACTACTCTAAGGGACAGTCACAGAAATAGAATGAGTTATTCAGTCAGAAAAAGAGAGAGAGAGAGAGAGAGAGAGAGAGAGAGAGAGAGAGAGAGAGAGAGAGAGAGAGAGATTGTGTCTGAAAGCAGAACAGGCCAAAAACAAACCAAAAAAACGTTTGTTTTTCTATCCCACTGAACCTCTACTCCACTCAGAAAACAGGCAACCCGGGAGGGTGGGGTGCTGTGGATGAAGACACCGCAGTTAAGCCAGCGGCCGCAGCACAGGCTCTTGGACTCGGGTCTGCACCAGGGCAGCAACCAAGAGGCGGTCGCCCTGATAAACGCAGCACTTGGAGGGTCGGGGGTTTTGGGAAAAGCCGTCACTTGAAGGTGCACAGCGGAGGCAGCAGCCATGGAGCGTCTCCAGCCAACACAGTCATTCCGTTTTAACTCTCACACCGGATAGAACCTAAAGCTGAAGAAGAAACTGCCCGTACCCTGTTGTACGGCCAAGGAGCTCTACAAGCTATCTGAATCTACATCAGAAGCCAACTGGACCACCAGCACAAAGACGTACAAACCAGGGGGGAGGGGGGGATAGACCAAGGTAAGACTTGTTTTGTATGTGAGCCGGTAAATGCAGGCACATGCCTTTACACATTCAAACGGAGTTATAAATAGTAGCTTAAAAAGTACAAGTCATTGCGTGTCGCTCTATATTCGGTTCATAAAATGGTTGGTGATTTTGTGTGTGATCCTCAGGCAGGATGCATCAGAATAGGCGTTATTCCCCATGTGCATTACAACGTGTGAAGTCTAACACAAACCACCAACGCGGTTGGGTAAATGGTGTGCCAGGAGAAACATTATTCTCATCAGGTCCGTTTACGGAGCTTTAGCAACCCGATCCCTCCTATCCCGAAAAAAACTGCAAGCCCTTTCGCTCGGTTTGTTTCAGAAAAGTCAAACGGGCAGCTGCAAGAAACCATCCGTGGCAACGTGAATTGTGAGCGTGCTTGCTGACAGGTACTAAACAGGACCTGGCAACTCAGTCAATGTCCTACATCACGGCTTCTGTTAATTCTAGCATTTTGGTAACCAGCCTCTGATCTACAATCGCCAGCTGCGCGTTTTCTTTAGACTTAGGTAGGGGGGGGGGTTTAAAGTTTTTTTTTGGATAAAAAAGTTCAGATTTATGACTATGCAGCATCGGGATTGAGGCAGTATAGTAAACCACCACTGACAGCAGCACACTGTGAAATACATTGTGCAGGCAGGTGCGGTTTTCCTTTCCAAATAAGGGGCTCATAGTATACTGTACCGGACATCCAAAAGAGGTTTTCACAGATCTTGCTTTTTCACATGCATGTCAGCGGGCTTGTCTCTATCCAGCCTGAACACGACTCGTTTGCGTCTCCTAAACTTTTTTCCATTTCACAGAGATGTGACTGAAGATCATACCGTCTACCTCAACAGATACATATAAACACTGATGTAGATGTGTACTTTTAATGTTACGGTACCATTTCCACTTAAGCAGAAATCTGAGAAGGGTTCCGGATGCTCCTTAAGTTGCGTGCCAGAGAGGAGCGGCACCCTAGCCCGGCGGCTTATGTGACACAGACGCAGAGCTGTGTTTTTGGATCCTTCGTCCCGAGGCACGGCAGTGCCCTCTCTGCGCTGGCTTTGACATAATCGTGATAATAGTCCACTCGTTCTGGGCAAGTGGGCAGCCGTGTCCAGGTAGCATGAACGCTTTACAGAAAAAACGGGCGCCTGCAAACACAGACACACACACGCACCTAGTGACAGTTTGTCCTACCACAACCTCAGAACACTGGGTAACCACACCAGATTATTCAGGTGGGGCTCCACAAGACCCATCTGTCTGAGCAGGCAATCCCTCATCTGTGCAACCGCTCTTTGCTCCATGGTTTAAACATCCTTCGGTGGTTCTTTTACAAACACCTTTCATTCTCACCCTCCACCAGCCCATCTATGCTATGTACTGTCAGACATGAGAGAGGATAACCACTGTTTACAACAACGGATATTAGGGCTTAACTTCCACAACACCTTTAATGTTTGTGTTCCAGCACTCATGGTAAACTAAGCATTCTGGATCCCGGTCCCATCTGGTTTTATCGAAAGCTAGCAATTTCTTGACGTTCAATGATCCTATGGCTGCAGAATCTGCCAATTCACTGGGGCCAACGAAAGCCAGAGAAGTAGGTTGCTGTAACACAAGATGAAAATATAGGCCCAAAAAATGACTTTCAAATCTATATGAATAAATTCAATAAAATTCAGCAACCAAAGAGACCGCAGTGAACACAGCCATAGCTTCCAGTTGGCATAAACCTTGGATCAAATCGTGATACACATGGGGTCTGGAAGGATGTGCAGCACATCCACATGTGAGCAAAAAGGCTGGGTGGAGTACAGTCAATCCCAATTTGTCCTATCCCCTGCTAACCTCATACCGCATGGGCTGGAAAATGTCTGCAAAAGCTCCTGCTTCAGGCATTTCAAGGAAATGTATGAAGATGACAAGGAAAAAACATTGACATAAATCTGATACATGTGTACCAATTTAAAAAATTTTGCACTCCAAGTATTTGGCTGGCTTTCCGTTCTCCACTAGGACCTTACAGTGTTTCATAACTCCATAATGAACTTGATACTTCTATGTCCACTCAAGCGTTGCTGAATTATATAAAGCAGATCTGTGTCAACCCCTCATGCCAGAGAACAGAGGGGGGGCATTTAAATCCACTCAGAAAAGCACAGGACTAAAACCCCCGTAAGCTTGTCAGCCCAGTCAAACGAGTGAAAGGAATGCTGTAGCTACAGATTGCAAATATTCCCTTTTATCTACCTTCAGTCTGAAATCATGCCTTTGCCCTTGATCGTAATAGGAAAAAAAACCGAGGCGGCAACTCAACAGATGGGTGTTGGTAAAGAACAGCTTTGCTGTACAGTGCTGCGGTTTCAGGCATGTCTCACTGGCATATTCTGTTTCGTTATTCCCCTCCAAATCCCCACCATTTGTTCAACCAGCAGAAGGAGGGCAAGCATTTGTACAGATAGCTACCATGCTTAGCATGTGTAGTAACGCAAAAAAAAAATACAAATCAGCAAGTGTCACTAAAACAAACTCCCCTCATTCTAAGATGAATTAGGTGCAATCAACTCCCCCCCGAACAGACCACTTGAGTATAAGGCAACGGGGAAAACCATGTGGACCATCCGAGTGTGTCAGAACTGTCAATGCCACCACGGATGGATGTGCTCACTGGTTCTTACTGAGCAGTTGCCATGCCCACAAAGGGCTGACCAGGATGGCTCAGACTCATACAGTCTGAACTTGACTTGTTTCCATCTTTCCATTCACCTTCACAACCTCATTGTAGACAATCCTGTGACCGATCTACCAACAATGCATCTCCATAGAGGTTTTCCATCCGCTCTGGTTTCATCACTCAGGAAAGTCTCGAGTACAGTTTCTGATCAAAGGCCTTTTCTCAAGTGGAACCAGGCTGTAATCATCAGTCCTAAAATCCATTGTGTCTGCTGGGGAGAAAAACAGAGCAAGTGACATAACATGTTTTCACGGGGCTCATTAGGGTGCGGTTTTGAGATTCCTGAGTTTTAGCTGAAACACTGTGGCAGAGCCTCAGGAAGAACAGAAGGCAACATGGCGATTGGCTGAACAGGTATCCTCAGTAGTTTCCTGCTCAGTCGAAGATGCCCGTCGCCAGACTACTGCCCAGCCTAGCATCTCGCTATTTACTCTTAGCGGCTGTTCCAGGTCAAAAACAAGGGGTGATTTTGAGTTGAGAGTTGACTGGTAAAGCATGATCAGTCACATGTGGATATGCTCCATTCTCAGTTCCCACTCTGTGTTTCAGCATGTGTTTGTGAAGATGGTGTAAACCATGACAGTGAATAGATTTGTTCCTAGTTTTGTGCTATGCACCAAGCCAGGTACTTTTCCTCATTAGATATCTGTCGGCTCCAGCCCAACCATACAGACCCAGAGGGGGTGTTTTCACTTCACAGACCATCAGGGCGCCGGGTCACAACAAGATCTCAGTGGGGGTTTTTTTTTCCTCCCCACATTGGCCACAAAGCACTGAAACAAGAAAACAACTCTTTGGCGCTGTCATTTAACTTCCTCTCCACCAGCAATGCCTGCCTCCCTTATGACAGCTGAGGATAACAAAAGAAACCCAGAAAGCATAGAGTTGGGCAGCATTGTCATCACTGGTGACATGATTTACTTGGAGAAATGAGAAACTGGAAAAACGCACAGGGAAATGGGTGAACATGTAGGTCTCCTGTTACTATGTAAAACAACATGTTTGCAGTAAGCCAATACATTCACAGCATAATAGGTCAATTATATATCATTATATTAAATGAAGTCTGGAATATCAGCACAAAACTTTATGTACTGCTAAACACATAGGTCACATTATTTAGACTTATGCAAAAAGCACACCGCAAAATGGACCTACACAGGACAGCATGCTTTTTGTCCAGTTTGGGGAAATGTTGCAGTGCATTGAATTTCTCCAAACTCTGAAGCATGCTAGAACCCCCCCTTAATGTGTCAGGGCCTGACCCATGAAGCCCAGCAGGCTCCAGAACATCGCTGGGAACCACAGCACGAGCCCAGAAAGCAGCTGAACGAGAGCCCCCGACCCCAAATACATAAACTCTTAATTGACAACATGTGTGCCATGTACCGCATGGCCACTCAGCTGAATTTTGAGTGATTGTGAGAGGCCTGTGAGGGGAGGCTGGGTTTCAGGGGCAGGGCGTATCACTGATCACACGCGAGAGATGACCTTGCTCCGCCCAGGTCCGAATCTCTCACTGCAGAGCAGAAGTAGGATACCCAATCGAAGTGGGAAGTTTAAAAAAACAGCCAAAATGGGTCAGTAGTTATAATAACTTGCATCCTACGTTTCTTTTAAAACATTATTACTCAAGTCAGAGAACATTTTGTCTCGTTTGTTTTACAGTCATCACTGTACATTATTTTCTGGCCTTAAAATGTTTTGGTTTTTTTCTTTCTGAGAATTGTTAGTAATACAATTCAGTTCCGAGAGGCAATTTATGTGGATGCGGATGGTGAGATTAACCCCCCGACTGATCACAAGGTGTGGAGCGGTTTGAGCGAGCCAGACCCCCGTGGACACGGCTTCCAGGAAGAGTAGATTTCCGCGTTTGATTAGGGATAAACATCACATTACCGCTCAGGCATTCAGTCCCATCTCCCTCGCTCTCGCTTAGGGCCACTGCACACTGGACAGACACAATGAGACACAGGCTTATTATCGTGTCAGTTTCATGTCGGTTCAGTGTCTGGCTCAAACCCACAGATGAAGTTTGCCCGTTGGCGGGTTTTCAAACTGACACGGCAGAAAAAATAAAATAAAATATAAAAATCCACGCAAAGATGGCATAGGAAAGGCCCTATGGTTTAAAAAGAAAACAATTCTCACAACAGAAAAAATTTCTGAGCTAGCCTACATTTCAAGCATGTTCACCCTACCCACGTACACATCAGACCCCTGAACTTAATGAACCAGTCCCAGGCTAAGAGGACCAATCGAACACTGTCTGGACTATAACGCACAACGTCACTGTGTTCTGACGATGCACCACAGGATCACAGGATAACCCTACCAGTACCAAGCATGCGTGTGTCCTTTCCAAAAGCCAATTCTGAAACAAAACGCTCCAGTTGGACGTCACGAGGAAATAGAAGTACAAGCAGCCATTCCCTTCGTAGGATGTGACAGCATGAAATAAATTTCAGAAATAAATCTTCACAACGTGCTTCACAAAATCACAACATTTTGCTCATTCCTGATAGACGTCTCTTAGACGCATCTCTAAGTAAATTTGTTCCATTGCTAACTAAAGCAAAACACCATTAAATACCTCCCACTCAAACAATGCTTCAGTTCTGAGCTTGTGAGGAGACAAGACCATTGTACTCTGTAAATGGATGTTGACATCATCCACTTTTATTTCAATCTCAAATGAACCCTCATCAGCCCATTCAGATCTTTTCTGCCTTGATTATCTTTTTTTCTGCCACTGCCACACTGGAATTTCTGAGCAAAGACTTATCATAACATACTGAACAAATTAAACAAAATCTTTAATATTCTTTGGGTATCTTTTTTACTCCTTTCTAAATCATAGCTCAGCGTTTCTTCATTATGAATATCCATCTTCATTATGACAGTATCTCTTCAGTTTCTAAAAAAAAGGGTGGGGGCTAAAACTACTAGATAAAAAATGTAAACCCTGCGTCTCTGGACGTGTTTTACTAGGTGTTGAAAATAAAGTTTTATAAGGGTAGACATTATCTCTTCAAAGCACACTTCCTCTGGTTAACAACTTGATCATGTTAAAATTAAAATAAACAAAGAAATAGATTACTTCTAAGTGTCCCCTGAAACGAAAACAGTCCTCCATTGTCTTCAGTTCCCAGAAAATATTTTATGGAAAGTTTGCTTTAAGAGCAGCCAATCAATGCCTTGGGGCCGATGACAGCAGTTCACAATGCTCCATAAATAATACATTAGTACTATTCCATCAAACTTCTGTGTTCAACTAAAATGACAACTAAAATCCAATGAAAGAATATTCCACAGCACAGCAAAGGAAATCAGTGAGAGCAATCAGCAATGCCAATGCTGTAGCTAACCATTTTAAAAGGCGTTCATTGTGAGTGTCCAGCGAAGCGACCCATGGGCATAGTTACAGATCTCACACAGGCTGAGTGCTCAATAGGAAGACAACTGAGCCATTAACCGACTGTATCCTGTTTACGGAGCAAAAACAAATGTGTTCCCGCCATCCTCCCCAGAGACGCTCGCATCCTTTCCTTTAAAAAACGCACTCCAGAACAATCTCTCATGGCAGACCGGGGCAGGCTACAGATCAACAATTCAATTGTTACACGGCACACATGTTGTCCAAAACAACGCTGTGGAAGGGCTTCTCATTCAGCGTGTGAATGTTGCCCGTGCCTCAGGCCACGGTATTTCTTGGAGAAACCCACTAGCTTGGTGACTGGTAGAGATAATACTTTGCTTCGTTTAGTCGTGCTCCCTAGAGGATAAAAAAGGATCAAATTGAAGGTAAAGGACTGACTCACCTAGCTCTCACTGAGTTCAATTAGCTAGCAGTGTGTGACAGCTTTATGCAACTTTCTCCGCCCACCTACAGCACAGAGAAACACACTTTAGACTGTTCACTACGATGACATGGTGACTCTGTGTCAGCAGTAACCCAAACTCCATAAGACAACACCAGGGTCAACTCTACAAATCAGAATCTTTATTCTTTGTGGACATTATAGGCATATATCGAATGAATAGTTTGATTTTTTGCTCCTGACCTGCTTAAGTGCACAGAAACAAAACATTTAGGTTTGAAGGTTGCATAAGAGTTTAAGAGAATGGTGTGTTTGCTTTTATTCAAGGGCAAAAAGATTCAGTGCTATAATAAAACGTCTGGCATTTTGTAACAAGCTAAATGGGGGAAAGAAAATGAAATATGAGAAGAAAAGAAAAAAACTTTTTCTCTGTTTTAAATTGCCATATCTGGGTCACAAAGAGAGTTGGGTTTACCAAGGGCTTGGGCCTCATTTTAATCCTTAATCATCTTTGAAAAACACAAGACTAACTTTATTAAGCGTCTTTGTATTTATTGATTTTAATTTAAGGAATTATATATATTTTTTATTTTTTTATTATAAAGAAAGGTGGAATTTTCTCCCAATTCTATGAATGGTGAAGTCCACAGTGGTGATAGAAGCAATTTGTTCAGAGCCAGTTTCAAGAAATAGTGAAGACTGTAGGGCGTATTGTGTATGTAGTTAACTGATAATTTAAGAAGTACAATATGAAAAATGAAATATTAATATCGCCGTTTAAACAAAAGGCATCCTCGCCATGTGCCAGCATAGAACATATAGACCAACTCCATTGTAAATTCTCAACGAAATTAAAAAAAATAAAAATAAATAATGCTTTATGCATCTTCTACCTGTTTAGTCTGGACAAATATATTTGAATCGCGCGGATAACTAACCTCTAACACGACTGTCAAAAGTACTTTTCAGTGCTGGGGTGTTTTTGAATGCGTGACTTGTTTTGCGTTCCCGTCACCCCTCCCCTGATCTCCCCTCGTCCAATGAGATTTCTCGGAGGGCCAACAGTGCCTCACCGACTCGAGTGAGTGAGTGAGTGAGACGGTGGGGGGAGGGTCACGTGTGTACACACATAGTGGAATTCAGTTACAGTCTGGCAGCATTGTATCGTCAGTCATGGTAAATCGTTACGAAACAAATGATTTGAGACGGGAAATGATAAGAATTCCCATAAATGATGGCATACAAGTGTCGTCCGGTAATATCATTCATTTTTTGGCTATTTTTTAATAAACGGGAACTGGGTTTGTAAAAAGGTTGTTCCACAACTAAAAACAAAACAACAACAACCACAAAAAACAGTACAAGGAAATGTCATTGGAAGTTTTGGGAGTCAAATGCCTCTCTAGATATTCTGAGGATTCGAATAGTTTTTCAGGTAAATATTTACGATTATTTATTTAAAACGTTTCCTTTACTTAACATGTATGTAAATAATTTGAATGATCAATTCTTACAAACACTAAAACTAAATAATCTTGTTGACCAGTTGGATTCCGATTAGTTCGATCGGTTGAATTGTTGATTTGTACTAACCTACATTTTGCCTTTTGGAGACTAAACGACAAAACAGCACGATATATTTAGCCTTAGGAGAAAAATATAACGTATGCGTCACCAGGCAGAAGCACGTTTTATCCAGATAAGTTTATCCATTACTAGCGACCGATCGGTTGTTGGGAAAATAAACTTTTCGGGTCCGAATTTGTTGTTTTGTTTCAGCTCATTCGTAATATTATTTGTAATATGTTAACTCCCTAGTATAAAAACTCACAGACTTTGAATCAAATCAAATTGGCGGGGTTCAGCTGGGTTTTCCGTTTTCTTTTATTTTTTTTTTTATCTCTGTAAAAATCCAGTCTGTTCAGCACTCCGGCACAATTCTACTGGGAAGAATGCAGTGTACGCTATGACATTTGATTAATATCTGGACGTCTTGTGCCGCGATAATCGTGTTTTAAAAACAGACAAACAAACAAAAAATTACTCGCGAATATTGCATTAGAACGGAATGTAGGCGGATTAATTTATTCTTGACACTTTGAACACGATTTGGAAATTAAGTCAGATTAATATCACTAGTTGCTCTTTCTCGAACGATAAGTTATCTTGAGTTTTATATACGGCTTTGGATCAAACATTATCTAGAATAGAAGGATGTCAAGACTCATGTAGGCATACAGTAGTGGGTAAAACAGAAGCAGTAACATTTTATTACCGTCAATCCTAAAGAAGAGTACTAATCCACGAAATAAAATCGTTTATTAAGACAGAAAGGGTTTGTGTAGGTCTTTGGACATGGAAAAGGATGTTATCACCTTCATTATTACTGAACGTTACTATTACTTGCCTTTTTGAGTACTGTCCACCAGGACCAATTAGACAGCTACAGTTCTACGGGAAGTGCAACCCAATGTTGCAACAAGATAGGCATCACGTCTCAATGGCTATCAGTCATTCAAGGTGCATTGGAGAGATACACATAACTAGCCCATATTGTACAGGAGTATTTTCAAGATGCAATACTTTACACTTGTGTTCTGCACACCTTATAAATCGCCAAGATATGCCAAGTTCTCTTTCTTTAGTCGGCTAGTTCGTATAGTATTATATACAGTTATTTTCTGGTAAGCGGCAGGAGACTCAGCATCTGTAACAAACATTTGATAGTATAGATGTCTAGTGTCTACTTGGCTGCATCGGTCTTTATAAGACATATAGAAAATATCAGCTTACAAGGGTTATCATTAAGTAATAGTTACTTAAATATTTTAACATATATGAAACAATACCAGGATTTAAAATCTATACTATTAACCTTCAATTCTGATTTTAGAGAAATGGCTTTTTACTGAAGTGTTCAGTTTCATTACTGACAACGTCCTCTAAATATTCACAGGGAACCCTGATAATAAAAGCCGTGTGACATTAGTAAAATATTTAAGGGGTATAAATGAATGTTACCAAATAAGTTAAATTAAATTTTTATAATGTTTCCTGTTGCTGCACAACAGGGTTCATATCCTCTAGGTAATTTGACATTGCATGCAGGAAGGAAATCTAATCTTGTGTTAGCATATTATAGTAGCAATAAATTAACGAGACTAACACAATTAAATATATTGTAAAAGGCCTCAGCAGTATTAGTTAAATGACAAGGAAGAAAAACATTTTCTCAAAGTCTGCCAGAATAATCAATGACACAAATTAAAGAATACAATATGAAATCAAACATTTCTGTCTCCTGTCTCAAGATTAAATAAACAACCGCAAAATGACCATTTGATCCAGGATGTAGTTTTTCCCATTAAAAGTCTACTTTCTGGGAAAATGGTTATAAATATAAAAACAATGCTGTTATGGCAGGTATACTTGTAACTGCATAGCATAAATGGCAATCCTGTTTAAGGTACAGGTCACCTGGTTGGTTCATTTTCTTTGCAGTGGTCCACCAATGACAAAGTTGTGGATTATTTTCCTATTGTCTCCTAAATTAAACCAAATGTTTATCTAATTTTATCATAAATAAAAAACAATGTGAAATTATTTTGGCCAACATAAAATACTTCCAGGGTTTAAAATTTGCAGCATGACAGTAACAATGGCTCTATTCTAGATTTTACCATTATGTTGTTAAATAACTTAGAAAGCTGAAGTAAGTCAGATATGTCACTCAACAGAATCAAAACTTTCTGTGTGTATATATAACTTTAATCCATTTCAACCTTGGCCACCTGTGTCAATTTAGCATTGCCTTTCAAATAACCCATATATTTCATTTATAGATGTTAGTAAATATAGGCGTTAATAGATTACCACGCACCCATCATTGCGCTTTGCCATTTCTTTTTGTAACAGTGCTTTCTACTTTTTATTAAAAGCTTTCTTGATCAGATAGACCCATTTGTTGCAAAAAAAATATTAAATTTCCAAACATACGTACAATAATAAAAAATTAATAAAACACAGAAACCCTTTTATTTACTTATATTGTCTACCTTAATGAGGAAACCATTATTATAGCCATGCAAACGAGCTCACCAATTCCTTTAAAAAAAAAAAAAAGTATTTATTGTGAGGCTCTTCATTATACCATTTAAGGCCTGTAAATAATAACGCTTTCTGATGCCAGTGTGGGGTCGTGTTGGAAAAGAGTATGGGAACTGATGAGCTAAGGGCTGGAGGTATCCTGTATCGGTCCCGATACACCACAGCATGTCATATTCTCTTTCTTGGGCCCCTTGTTCAAATTCAGCCAAATTAGAAACACTTTTTTCAGAGCTGAAAAAGAGTCCTGTGAAACACTTGTTTCACAGGAAAGGGCAGGGCAGGTCATGACGCTATTTTGAAAGTGTACTGAAATCTTACACCACCTTCCGTCAATGCTCCCCTCACCTGTTATAGTCTTCATTCAGGAAGCACAAGTTTGTGTTTTCGCAGGGATGACCTGCCTCTCCCCTGGGTGTTCACTGTGCCGTCCGTTCTCCCATCACTGACATTAGTTTGCCATTCAAGCCCATTTAATTGCCTAAAATTGACTGGAAAAGTACTACTTAATAACAATAGCTTCTCACAAAAAGCAACTGATTATTACTGAGTTCAAGACAACGTAAAAACCTCTTGGTCTACCCATTTAAATTAAATGGCATGTAGCACCCCCCCCCCCCCCCCCCCATTTTATTCCATTATTTGGAATAAAAACAGCTACCAAACAACTTACCTTGACTAATACTCGTCTTTCTAGGCAAGCTAAAATCATTTTAGATAAGGAAGTACAAATATGATCCAGGCATTTGAATGAGCTTGATGGGTTCCAAGCGTGCATTACATAACTGTCTCCTAATGAGCTAAAAGCGGAGGGCTTATCCAGGGGGTGCAGGGCGTCCCCAGGCATGTGCTCAGGCTCGCAGCGTGACCTCTCCGTGAACTGCCACACACAGTGTTCTTTTTCTCCCCGACACCTCAGCAGGCCCGTGCCCATCTCCGTTCAACTTGTCATCTACTATAAATCTACGGATTGCAGGCCTCGTTCCACCAGCCCCAGCTGTTAGGGAACACCGGGGGGAAGTTCACGCTGAACTGGAGTTGACCAATCTCAGGGTTAACGGAAGGACAAGTGCACACCCTTGTCACATAAATAAAGAAGGGTCAACCCCGTAGTTCAGCACATGGGGAGCAAACTCCAGTAGAGAACGCGAGTAAGATTGCAGGTACTAATGTCTAATGTCTGACTGACAATTATAAATCGCGCCCAAAACTGATTATAACCTAGGAATCTTTTAATGCTGGTTTTAAGTGTAGTGTTGTTGATTGTGAAGTCTTCTGTTCCTACTACAAAGTATAATAAAGTAGATTTAATGATGTTAGTGTAATTCTTTTTGGATTTGCAATGTGTCTTTTTGTGCCTGCATGATTTTGCTTGATTTTCTCAACAACATGTTAACATAGCTTCAAAGTCAGGAAGGTAGCACAATATGCTCTTTAGAGAGAGGCACACAAAACAAAGGTCAAGGAATATCAACATTTATAAATAATACAAGTTTATTTTGTCAGCAAACAGTAGATGTGTAATGAAAGCCCACAAAAAAATTGCAATATTCTTCCACGATTTGGATTTTCTGGTTAAAGATGGTAAACTTGACAAAACCAGTCTAACTGATGACATGTCCTCCTCTCCTCAGCTGAACCAGGAACTCAGAGCAGAGTCTCACTGGAACATCGCTATGTGGAGCTGCATGACTTACGAGACAGATGACAGTGTGGACCACCAGCTCTGCCAGGACTTGGGACTTGTTCTGTCTGTCCTCTCACTCGTCTACCTCTTTGTCTGCTTCCCTGTGGGCCTGTGCTACAATGTTCTGCTGGTGGTGGTCAACCTCTCCAATAAAGTCTCCATGACCATGCCTGACGTCTACTTCGTCAATATGGCAATCGCTGGCCTGGTGCTCAATGTGGTGGCACCAATTGAGCTTCTTGGGCCCAGGTTCACCAAGTGGCCAGTGTGGGACTACAACAGTGAGGTCTACATCACCTTGCTCATCCTCTTCAACATTTCCTCATTGGTGATCATGTACTCCGCCACGCTGCTGAGCCTCGATTACTACATAGAGCGTGCCCTGCCCCGCACTTACATGTCCAGCGTCTACAACACCAAGCATGTGTGTGGCTTCCTCTGGGGTGGGGCAGTGCTCTCCAGCTTCTCCTCCCTCCTGTTCTACGTCTGCAACCATGTCTCCACCAAGATCATAGAGTGCTCGAAGATGCAGAGCAGGGAGGCGGCAGACGCCATTATGATATTCATAGGCTACGTGGTGCCTGCCGTGGCTGTAGTGTATGCCTCTGTGCTCATCCTACGAATCCGGAAGGAGTCCACACCCCTGGACCAGGACTTAGGGAGGCTGGACCCCTCCGTCCACCGTCTGCTCCTCGCCTCTGTCTTTGTGCAGCTCGCACTTTGGACACCCTACTATGTGGCTCTGCTGGTAAACACACTCTCTGTGGACCTGGGGGACCACCCTGCTGTATACAAATTCCTGTGGGGCCTGTCAGAGTTGCTTGCCTTTTCCAGCAGCTTTGCCATGCCTTTGATCTACAGGCAGATGGACAAGAACTTCTCCCACAAACTCCAGAGGCTCATGAAGAGCTTGCACTGCGGGGACCGGGGATGCCCCCACGAACGCTCAGAGGTGCAGCAGGTGTTCACGTGAAGGAGTACCGCGCCTTCTGTTTGACCTCTGACTTGAAATGTATAACTTGCAGGGCAAGAGCCCAGCCCGGAAAGACACTTAATCTCTAGTCACTTTCTGGTCTCACAATGGGTGGCATCATTCTGCAATGTTTCCCTGATTTATGACCTTGCTTTCATAGCCACCTCTCTTATAAAGTAAGAATTAACCACTAAGTGCTGCTTGCGTCATAATCAACAAATCACCCCCACCTTTATAAATATATATATATATATATATATATATATATATTTTTTTTTTATTTTTATTTTTTTCTTCCAGTGTACACTGAGTAATCTCGTAAAATAATCAAGTAATAAATTGGCCATTCTACGGAAAAAAAATTTTAACACAGCAAGAGACATTACAATAACCAGTCATCAAGGGCATTACAAAAGGATCTGAAGCATTCCATAAATAAAGACAGGAAGACCCAAAGCCTCAGAACTGTGAGGAGAACTGGCTATAGATGCGCCTCACGCGTCTCTCTCCTTCTCTGGCATGACATGACTGTGGACACTATCGATTACACCCAGATGTCAAGCCTTCTTTCACAGTGTTAAGCAGTCCTGTGTTGTATCTGCTGCTAAGTTAAATGAGATGCAAGTGATGTCTCCAAAGCTGCTTTAGAATCTCATAGTTATAGGGAATGCTAGATCACTGGCAAAACGAAAGATAATTTATAGTTCCCTATTGGTTCTTTTGGCTCTGCTTGATACACATTAGCATGAGTATAGGACGGCTTCAATACCACTGTGCTCCATGTAATACAAACCATTTCAGAGATTTTCAAAACTACAGCTTAGAATCGGATCGCTCTGGTCAACCATGTTGCATGTTACCTGAAGTACTAATATATGAAAAATTCTCTTAGCTGCCTGGATTCAGTCTGGAGTCATCTTGAAAGACACACACTGGGCCTTGATTAGTTGATCAGTGTTTTAGTACCGATCAAACTCCTGTGGACAGCTGAAAGCACCTCTTTGTCCCAGAGCAAAGTCCAGTTGCTTGTTGCCAGATTTGCAATCGCTAACAGATCAGTCCCAATTGAAATAATGTCATTCAACAATGTCAATGCCCAGCTAGCAGTATTGGAGAGATTTTCTTCCTTTTAAATTTGTATCAGTAGATTAGAAGCAGAACCTTTACTAGAATTAGCAATAGCCAAAAGACTAATGTTTCAATCGTCTTTCTCTTGATTAGCCCTAGTATGTCTAGTTAAACTGTACATTCTTAATAAGATGAGTCACAATAATCTATGTTTGTACCAAAATGAGTATATTTTTGTAGGGGGAAAAAAAAAAGTACTGTATGAAAACAATCATTTAATTTCTTCTCATGTATGCAAGGAGATAGAATTTATTTAATTTTTATTAAGATAAACAAAGACATTTATAAAAGTTTGGACAAATGAAAATGGCTGTGTGAGTGTGGTGTAAAATTTCTGTAAATACTGTATTATATTGAATAGATTTACTGGGAGGACACTGCACTCAATAATGGTATTGTTTCATCGTATTACACACACACACACACACAGACAGACACACACACACAGACACACACACAGACACACACACA
>JAOYSI010000001.1:719182-769010 GCA_025775065.1 Hiodon alosoides | reverse complement strand
ATTGTTTCATCGTATTACACACACACACACACACAGACAGACACACACACACAGACACACACACAGACACACACACACGTAAATTTACTCTACTTTACTCTAACTATGGTTATGGCAACTTCAACACAGGACAACAGGGACATTCGACATCTGGGACTTTCACCAGATTATTGTGCTTGCCCATGTAATGCGTCAAAACATACTGGACCAGTCTCCCGCAAACCATTGTTGCACTTCTTCAAAAAGAAGTCTGTACTCCCATATTCATTAAAGCATTTTCACATTGACTAGTATTATCCATAGTTTTTTTTTTGTTCTTTCACATGGATATTTTAACATTGACTTTATCATAATATCGATTTGCTTAAAAAAGCTTGCAATATTACATTTCTTGACTTACTTAAACCGTTTTGTGTTTACAGCTGCAATTTAGATGTTGTGCTTTTCTCTAGGGTACAAGAGCAGTACCCTTGTGGGACTGGTTCTTATAACTAACCGGTCTACAAGTGTATGACCTGCTGCCTCCTTCTACTGTCCTTGTCCAGCAAGCCCAGGGTAATATCAGGTCAGAAAATCTGGGGCAGAGTCCAACATTAAAACACTTCAATTGATACATCTTTTATGGTGTTGGAGTGCATTAACTAATCTTCTGCTTGTAATAATCAGCCTAGACCTGCAGAGACCACAACTACATAAACTTTTAAATAAATCAATTAAAAATACTGCAGCCTCCAGCTCCACCACTAAAATCTCTTGTTCCTGGAACCAAATGAAAGTGAGTGGGTGAAATATGTTGTCTTAATCTATTCCCTTGCCTTAGCGCTAAACAAGTACAGGGAGTACTGCAAAAAAACTGTATCTTTACCACATCCCTTATTAGCAAATATCTTTCAGACATTCTCAATTTTAACATAGGGGAGTTCCACAGTGCAGTAACTTTCCTTTGTAACATAAAAATAACAACACGCCTCTATAACAACAGAGACAACCTGAAGCTTCTGAAGGATTGGCTGGGGACATGCACTTGAATGCCCAGCAGTTGTGGTTACTCTAACAACTTCAAAAGGTGGCATGAATTAACAATAGCTGCTTTCGTTCTACCAAATTCCAAACTTGTGCAGCGTCAGTCAACATCTGTAATAACTTCAGACAGGAAGGAAATGCATAATCTGCTTTTAGAAACACCCTATTCTAAATAAAAAACAAACTAATCACCTTTAGCCAATATCCTCGCACTGCTTACTAATGGATGCTGTGTGGGTTGAAACATGGCAGCAGGGACAATACTAAGCCTGCGTTGTAATCAAACTGATGTGATTTATCCAAAAAGCACAGCACTAGTGTATGGACCTATGAGAAGTGTTTGCACATAGAGCATCAGCTTGGTATAAATTGGCCATGCTGCCACAGCATCTAGAGTTCAGTATTAGGGTTATCTGTGGATTCTCTACCACACTAAGTGCACAGTAGCAGAGATCAGTTGTTACTGGTTCTTTAAAAAATATTTTTATTTATTTTAAATTTGCTAGTGCGTTCCGAGGAAGAACAATGAAGAACATGGCTGCCTAGGAAAGGGAAAGTGGATAGAGGCCAGACATCTACTCCGGCCTACCACCGAAGGGGAAGCTGGAGGCAACCGTTTGTTCCTCCTCTTCTGCTCCTAGAGCAAGATTCAGTGACTCGGTGTCAAACCAAATTAAATTAGGTACAGATATCTACAGCTCTGCTGGTCTGGTGTCATTCAGATTCATTATCAAAAGTTTTAAATAAGTCTCTAAAAAGTCTATAGAATGCCACTATTCATTATTATTATATCCTTATTGAATAGTTAGTCCAATTAGTCACAGTACAAAACATATCAATGTTTACTACTATTGGTTAACAAAAATCGCAATAAGACAATTTTCTGACATATAGTTAAATCAGGGTGAAATCCCACAGTGGGCTCGTGTTATGAAATGTACCTTTTGTACCTGACATTAGTTGTCACTTGTACATGGTACATGCCAGCAATTAAGGCTCCTTGTAGCCTATTAGCCTACCGAGAAATAACCACAGTAGTGGTTTCGCTGTGAGCTGCTTTGTGCTGCTGTGAAAGTGCCACTATGTAGCCTTGTGTTGGCAGTGCAGGTGCTGTAAGAAAAAGGGGCGTGTCCCCACATGAGCGCTCACCGCTGGGCGACCGCGTGTCTGGCATTACATCATCATCATCAACAAAAATGTGTGTTGGGAGGTGGGACAACCTTGTTTTTATTTATTTAGTAAAACATCTCTTTTTTAAAGTTATTGCATGTGTGCTTACATGTGTTACTGTGTTAATTGTAAGCTACCAAGAGAGATATATTCTTTATGAGCAGCAGGATGTGACATCGATGCTATATAATTATGTGAATCTGATATTCTTTTGTGAGATCACCTGAACCTGTCAGTACAGAGCACAATGACTCTACTCTACAATGACAAATGGCCCATTAAGTGATCAGGAGCATACCAGGCCCCAACTAAAGATTCTAAACAGAAGAGAGCTAATGTAGAGAGGGTGTGGGTGTGTGTACTGCAGGCCAGACGGCAAGATTAACTCAGCAAGGGGACATCTGAAATGACTAAGGGTTTTTTTCTTTCAATTTTGACGAGATAAAACAGGTTGGATAATAATCAATACTACAATTACGCAGAATGTATTTGTAGCCATATACAGCTTTCTTGCCACAAGAAAACAGGCGACTGCACCACCTTTACAAAGAAATGGCAGGCAGGAAAAATGTAAGTAATAACAATCCTAGACAGCTACATGCCCAAAACCCATCAATTCAATGCAAAACAGTTGTTGCAAATTACCATAACGCTTCCCCGTGCCGAAATGATGCATTTCCAATCATGGAAAGCACGTAAGACTGTACAGTGCACTACCACGACCTACCGGTACAATGCCGTCGTGCCACAAGAGTGTGGTACTATGCTGAGTATGACAGAGAAATTAGTAAGTAGTTGTAATCCAAAGCAAGTAGTTGTTTATGCAACGCTATTGCTACTTTGTTACTCAACCATTGGTCAAGGTCTTCCCACCCTCATCCATATAATGCAAAGCATGTATTTTAACATTAAAACAATACAATTATATTATAAACCAAATACTTCCAATCCAATCACGCCACAAAAAGCAAACATTAGGCTTGACCAGGCAGCAAAGCCAATGACGAAATTCATACTAGGCATCACTTATAACTAGGCTGTGCATGGCTTTGTAAAATATTTAATGTTACATTTCATACACAGTTCATATTAAGTATAATAACAAGGACTGTAAGCAAAAAACATATTTTGGGGAGATAAATCTGTCACCCATGGGGAAAATAATGGTCGGTTGCTGATGCTTAATGTTAAAAACCCCAAAAAACCATGATGGGTACTTTTAGTGCAAAGCAGTGACATATAAAGTAACACACCATCAGAGATTGATTAGATTCAGATGATGTTCGGTATACAAGAGAAACAAGACGCACACACATAACAACCAAAAAAACATTAGACATTTTACCAATCAAAACCGATAAATTCAATGAAATATGGGAGAAGGTCACACATTTGTAACTAATCAGATTTGTTACAAATGTGGCCAGCTACTGGGCTTTAGAGCCTTCTGGACTCTCCAAGGTGTATTTCTTTAAATCTTGTGTCAAACCTGGAAGCTCCCTGGCCTGTATGCCACCAACAAAATCCCAAGAGTTTGTCTTGTGCTCACAGACCAGGGTAGTTCTGCACCAGGACTTTCCAGCCATAAAAAAAAAAAAAATTTAAAAATCACAAAAATCGCATAACCGCAGGGTTTTAGAGGACTGTTACGCTTATATTAAAAATTAAATTAAAGATAATGCCAGTAAACCCTTTTATTGGGCTTTCTTGGTAGACCAAGACACGGTTAACGTTAAGAATGGCTCCATCTAGTGGCTTAACAAAAACAAAGAAGATTCGATTAAAATAGACAAAGTGGTTGATAAGAATAGTTTTAATTCCCAAAAAGTGTCTAAAAACAAACAGATTCTTACCAACTCACACAGAGAGTAGTAAATTGCAAAAGAAGGGACATGTGTATAAAAATCAGCCATATGAGCTAAATTTTTAAAAAGAAGGGTGTGTGTGCGTGTGTGTGTAAAAAAAGACAGCATGTCAAAAGTCCCTACTTGACATCATCTTACTTCTTTAATACGGTACCAGTTAGGCCAAATTTGATTGATAGGATGAACTGGTGTGAGGGTGTAGCAGATTAATGTAATGAGCATTGGCATTGTCACTAAGAGTTTCTGTTCTTGTTAGTTATGGTTTAAAGGCCGAGCTGAAGACTGCCCATTTTATCATTTCTGCACTCAGTGTAGACATACTACCCAACTGCCTGCGAAAGATATAATAAATTGTTGAGCCAACAGTATTTCCGAAGCTATAATATCAGAGAATTAATCAAGCAATGTACACTTGTTTTATTTAAGTCTGAAAGGCAATTCATTGTAAAGCATAGAACAGAGAAGGAGCTGAAGTCACTTCTACAGGAAACTACAGTCTACAGGAAACACCTACTCTGGGTCAAGTTTGTATGTGGGGGGGAGAAGGGTGGTTGGAGAGCGCCAGATCACATGACAACAACTCACCAAGTCATACCAAAAGTAAGCTGCTCTGTAGGCAACTTCCAATTTATAGCAAGACCAAAACCTAAGGACTTCCTGCATCTGCATCAGAAACAACCAGTTTCAGAGGAACCGACTTCTGATTGCCAGTTTGCGCCACATTCAGCACAAATAACAAAAAAAGGAGACACAAAATGGTAAGTACAAACATATTTCATTTTCTAAGAATAGCATTCCTCTCCAAATATAATATAGAAATAACGGGTAACTAAACCGTTCCTAGAGACTACAGCAAAATAGTTCTCTACAAAATATTCCCTCTTGCTCCAGACATTCCTCTTAAGTGTTGACAGCAGTGGCCGGCTCGGCGTGGCAGTATTTTTGGGCAGAGGAGCGAACAGACCCACTTTGTTCAGAGGGATGGTTGGGTCAGGCAATGAAACAATGATTAACAATTAAGCAAATGAATAAGCAAAAAGTTCCAACATCTTGCTTTTAATAACGAGATATGTTCAGGAGGGCCTGACACAGCACTTTAACATCAATGTTTTCTGTGTGTTCTACACTTTGCTAAAAAATTTGCAACGCTATCATATTCTACATTTAGAATGGGTGGCAACCACTGCATCCAAAAGCTCACTTTTACACACTTGTGTACCGCCAAATACTCAGTAAGAATGTGGTTGCAAACCATCCACGAGTTAAAACTTAAATTTGAGAACACACATTAAACGGTTAAACAAATAAAAGATGAGACCAAAGACCAACCCCAAGCTGCATGTTTTAGTGTTTATACAACTCATCACCATCAATTATGTTAATCACCCATCTTAGTCCATCAACGTGAAGATGCAGCAAGTGAACTCAAAATGTGAAGGCTTTTTTCTGAAAGACTTATATTTGCTACTATGAGCATTACTTTACTTACTCTACCTTTCTTTTCCTCCATGCAATGTTGCACCTAATCACACTTACATGTCAAACAGATGTACATTTACAAAAACACTAAAACGGTAAAAATCCTAAATCTAAATCAGGTGTAGCAGTGAGGGAATTTAGCCAGTACATCTCACAAGGTTTTCATTGTTGTACACTGATTAACTATAACAACCTTATCAGACCCTTATAGGTAAAGGCAATTTAATCTTACTACCATCACACATAGGGGCAGCTACAACACAACATTAGATGGCAGTGTTGCAGAAGAGATTAATGTATATGGAAAAACGTACTGCTGTACTGGTATACTGGACTGTTGATGTTGAATTTTTGTTTGAGTTTATTGATTCTTCATCACGTTTTTCTTGCTCTCTCAAAGTCAACTACAGCAGAGGCCAACTTGGCAACAACTGCAGACACCACCAATTATACCAGCAGACAGCCCAGCTACACGGACAGCATGACACTTAGTCATAGCAGCAGACAGAACAGCTACACTGACAGCATGGCGCTGGGCAGCACGCAGCACGCTGCAGGCACTTTCAGCATCACGGACTCAATCTGGGCCAACGACCTGACTTCGAGGGCCAACTACTGCTACGCATGTTGTGCTGCGATGGGCTTCGCGTCTGCCCTCTTTATCTTCTATAGCTTCATTAAATCCTACAGAGACAAGATAAACTGGACCTGGGCAGACACAATCCTCTCCACCTACTCCATATCAGAATTCTGTGTCCTGCTCAACTCCCTCTTTTTGGTGGTACACATTCCAGGCTACCTGAAGACCACAAACCTGAGCTGTGCCATTCTGTCCTTCTTCTTCAATGTGGCCTACCTCAACGGGCAGCTCTCACAAGTGTTGATGGTCTTCTTCCTTGCGTTTCACATGGACCCTCCTATTGACGCCCGGCTACAGAAGGTCCTGGACAATGTTCCGGTGTGTGTAGCTGCGACAGCCCTGGTCTCCCTGCTGGCCTCCATGCTGTTGACTGGACTTCTGGACACGGACACTGAGCTCTACAGTATGGTCGCGTGCCAGCTTGACCCCTTTCAGGCTCATCGTGGCTATGAGACAGTCAAGCTGATCATAGGATTCATCATTCCCACCTCCATCATTCTGGAATGCATGGTGGTGGGCTGCCTCGTCTCAAAAAGGTCCAACGGCAGCTTCCTGTTCAGACTGAAAGCCTACCCAGTGTTCCTGGTAGTCACCCTGGTGACCTTCACCTTCCGGCTCATTTACAACAGCGTGCTGATGAAGACGGCAAGCCTGAAATCTGCCCACCGACTCACACCGAGCCAGGAGGCCATAATGAGCGTGGGAGAGTTTGTGCTGTTCTCTGGCAGCTGCATCAGCCTGGTGATGGTGCTCTTCCTCCACGAGCCATGCAGGAAATCCCTTTGGGAGGCAGCTAGGAACCTGCGTGGCTACTGCCGGAGCATGGGCCGGCGAGAACCTAACAACTATATCATGACCCCCTGCGTTGAATTCAGCCAAGAAGACCAAACAGAGGAGGACAACAATTGTTGAGGAACAACCTTCCATTGTCGTGGAAAGGTTGTCATGACACAAACCATATTCTCAGGACTCCATTTGGTTGATAAACACCAAGGGTATGACACCTAAAAATGTACAGTGCACATCTGGCTATCAGATGAAGTAAAACAAAGCCGTTTCCTCCGTTTGATTTATATCCAAATAAGATTCCATAACTTGGCCGTCTACTAAGCACTGGTGTTCTGAATATCCGAACATTAAAAGGAATAATGCAGCATCCAACGGTTATAAAGGATATGTGTGTGCCAGGCTTCCACAGCGCCTTCAGTTATTCCTGTTTAGCTCTCTATAGACATAAGATTCAGACGCTTTACTTGAAAAGGCTGAACCTCGGCTACGAGTTACTTTTTAAATAATTGTATGCTTTTTTTATGCACTTCAGCACAACTGAAACTCAGAGAACAAGGGATTTCCAAAACTTTTTAATTTAGCAAAAAAAATATTTTTAAAGGGTTATTAAACTTAATCCTAGTAATGTGGTCGCAAATCAGAAACAGTCTAGAATCAAATAATCACCTGCATGTTTTTCTGCAATAAACGCTTAACCCAAGTAACGATTTATCAAATTTGGACGAATTAAACTAGCAGCAAATTACCAACGATAATCTAAAGATGGAACGCACCTATGCCATTCTTTTGTGTCTGTAATCGGCCATGTGACATAAAAAGGTGCTAAACAAAAAGCTATTTAAGCCTTTCATGTTTTACTTGGAAACTATAATGGGACAAAGAGAAACGCAAGGCGCTGAGCCAGATGAAATAGACTGAAAACTAGAATTTTGCTTTATATAAACAGCGTGGATGGAATTTCTCTCCAATGGTTTTTCCCCTCCCCTTTGTTTGTTTTCCGAGTTGGCGGGAGGAATATTTGTTTCCTGGGAAAGGTGAAGGTTTAAGGGACCGAGCATCTAAAGCCAGCGTGATGAAATGTTCTTGCAGATGGCCAATCCCGAGGATCGAGCATACATGCGTTTGAAGCGCGCTTATTCATACCATTTCTGTCACCGTAACCACTACACCAGAAAAGAATATCATCGCTACAATCAGTATTACTTTGAGAAACTATTAAATTACAGTCCTATTGATTATAAAGTTAAATATGGAATAAAAGTTACATGATACATCACACAGTTTGAAAAACACTGCCTTTAGCAGTGAACTACTGCGGTTCACTTTAATGCAAATGGGTTTAAAAACCTGGGTGTCCCAGAAAGGTGGTGATATATAGATGTTGGTATAATCACGCTCCATCCCCAAGTGGCCAGAGGTGAGAATAAGCAGATCTATGCACTGGCGGGGGAAGCCTCAAACCAGCCAACCATCTAAAAGGAGACACCGGGTTTGAGGGCACAGTACGTCTGCAGCCTTAGTTCTGAAACGCATGTCCAATACTGAATTTTAGCTCTACTACAATGGGGTCTTGAAGCAATTGTTGCCGGCTGATTAAAATTCTGCTCTACTGTTGCTTCACTTTTTTTTTTTTTTTTTACATATTTGAAAACGCAATATCTTTAAACATCTAAACCACCTGCTGGTGAAAACATGACTGTTTCCTAGTGACCTTCCTTTTTTTGTATAAACACTGTGAAGGTTAAGCAAAGATGACAAGGTCCTTAGTTGTAGGTATGAAAGTTTATCACAACATTGCTTGTCACACTGACATCAACTGATAAACTTTCTTCAGTTCTGGTAGTTTTCAATCGTAGCATGAACATATGAACCACTCACAGTGCTTTAGTGTATTCTTGAGGTATAGGAGAGACAAAAAAAAAAAAAAAAAAAAAAAAACCACGAGACAAATAAAAACCAATTTGGCAAATTTATCTGAACAATGCTTTCTGAAAGATCCAGCCAAAGCATTTCCACCCTGTCAGATCCAATTATTGTGTGAAATATCACAGAATGTTCCTGCTGGGGGGAAGAAGAAAAAAAACCTCATAACTCAACAATAAGTCAGGTATTCCTCCAGGTATTTAGTACACATTTTCAAAGTGTCACTCCGTCCCAAGTGACAGAAGCACACCGACTGCACCAAGCCAGTTACTCGGTCAGAGCGTGGATTTACAGAAAGGTCTCTCAGATCCTGTGACAAATACACAGCACCCAGAGCTAGAAATGGAGCACAGAATTGAGGTTGATGAGGCTCGGTCAGACGGAAACCGCTTTATCGAGGACTCTAGCCAGCTGAGCTCTAGCTCCGCATAAAAGCAGCCCTGCACACTGTCACAGAGAGGACAAAGTCCCGGACTTAGAACACAGGCGGGAGGAGGACACATAACAGATTGGAGCCGTTTAAGATTCCCTTTCCTGGCACTCTCTGACCCGAGCGTGCGTCAATGTTGATGAAAAGCCTGCACAACGCCAGCCGCTAATAGCAGTCCACAGATTAATGAAGATCTGTCTGACTCACCAGTTTAGGCTCCTAAGCACTGTGCACAGCCAACAGTTCAAAAGGCCTAAACCGGAAACATCCCGGTTAGGACTACTACCCTCCTCTGCATTTATACAACCATATATAACCAATGCACATACGTGAACCAAAAGTAGGAACCCTCCCTAAAGATCATGAAATTCACCCAATTTACTTCTGGAGCAGTAATTCAGCATGTATTGGTGATGTAGTGGAAGCAAGCCGCGGGGGGGTTGGGGGGGGTTGGGGAGACACACTGTAAAAATGTGTGTTAAAAGTACGCCGGCGCGGTTCAGTTCTAACCGGATTATTCCAACACACACACAGTGCATCTCTGCGGAGGAAGAGCCTCATATGTCTCATCATTATCCAATGATAGAACCTAACATTGTTACGAGATCGCGATTAAGTCATGCAGATGAGAAGGTCCCACATATAAAACTAAGTATAACTTGAGACCTTGATCAAATTATCACACGGTCCTGCTCAACATCTTCAAGAAGAATAGGTGCCGTGCTGATTTCCCTAAAGGCATCAGCTGTAGCAAGCACAGTACAGTACATTTCAAATGTGGACAACACAGCAACAAATCGTACACCCAAAGTGCATCATTTTATAATGTAGGTCAACACTACTGTGATAAACGGATACTTGTAATAAAGTAAACTGATGCATAAATATTTGACGAGTTCAATCCTTAAATGTCCAGCAGGCAAAACCTTACATTCACACACAAAACATGTTCTAATAAGAGCCTAGGTCCTGCCCCGCTCCTACTGAGTCTCCAGGGATACTGAGGGAGGAGGGGGGAGGTAGAGCGGTGACAGACCAAACGCTGTCACAAATGCAGCAGGCATCAGGAGGGAAGGAGGCTTCTCCGTCACTCGCTGGTGGATGCACGTCTCCCCTGTACGGCACAGAGCGCACCGGAGAGCACAGGGTCACAGAGGGCAGAGAACAGGAGCTCAGTGGCCGTCCTCTCAGCGATGGGGATTACAAACCTATGGCACTTTACTGACTCCTGCACTGGAAGAGAGGAGAGGATCAACTCCCAAGCACTTGCCAGAGAAGTAAGGGTTTCCTTATACTGTACTCCGGTGATATGCTTTTCAAGAGTCACATTTATATCAGATGTGGAATTTGGTCAAATCAAAAATATCTCAATGCACAAAATTCAAGCCTCAAAAATTATAGGAAGCCGCAAGACTTCAAACGTCTTTTTCGATGGGTTTCGACAAATGCCAGGTTGCCTTAACAGATCATTAAGGATCAAGAAAGAGTGGCAAACTCTAACCTTGCCTAAACAATGATAACTTTCTCTCAGAGGAGTCAGGGTAATTTTGTACTTATTAGCCATTTGCCACAGTGCTTTCTACCTAAAAACTATTTCAACCCATAATCATTTCCATTGGAAATATTTAAGATGATTCACACTTACTAGCAAACATGTCATAAAAGATTAGTATTTAAAAACCGAAAAACACAAAACTGAAAAAACAAAGATTACACAAGTACATTATACAGTTGCATGAATGGAATAAAGTGGTAATTTGAGTTAAAATGCCTAGTGTATCAATATTTTGTTAAAATAAATAAATATTTTTTTTAAATTTAAATGTTAAAAAGGTACAGCATGCCATTTTGTGATAATCCACATTACATTCAATTTCAATCTAGAGTACCACCTCATCACAGTTTTTTAATCATAGAAATGAATCCCTTTTCAAAGGACTACCTCACTATATTATCCTTCATCACCTGTTCTCAACCAATCAGCACTAACAGTTTCTCAGCTGATCCTCATGCATCAGGAGAGACTTGGAGCTTGAGCAAGAAATCAACACGATCTTCAAGCTATTGGTCACCCGACACATGTCAGGTTCAGCACTGACTGGAGGAAAGGAAAACTTTGGCGGGTGTACACATTCTGGCAGGGAACGCCGTTTAGCGAGGCCCAGAGACAAGACGTACTGACCGCCTCCGGTCACACCCTGGATGGCGTTGCACCAGCTGGCGCTCCCGGTCACATTCCGCAGCGACACGATTGAGATTTGAACGGGCAACCCCCGGGGATCGTCGCCTGAGGTCGGGCGAGCACATTTACCGGTTCACCCATTTTATTTGTTCTAAATTGGCATGTCATTTACATCGCTTCATTCCCTCGACACCGATGACATACTTAGTCTTCTCTTCATATCAATGACTTTTAGCGCCACCATTATCTCTTTTAACTTATAAAAAAATAAAAAACGTTTGTGCTCACCAATAATAGATTTTTGCATTTGTGCCAATACATCTTGGCTCACCACCACAAACCCATGAATAGCCTCCTTTTCCACACTGCAGGCTACACAACCTGTGCTAGAGTTTCAGTGCTAATTTGAGGAGAGCACATTCCTCTAGATGGCACTGTAACCCTATAGGCGCCTGTAGGAAACGCTCATTAGGGATGAGTTGTGAGAAGCCCGGCCTACTTAACACACCCCAGCCAATTGTGTGCCTCTGCTGTGCACTCCCGGTCACAACCAGCAAATGACACGAGCTGGATTCGAAACGTCGGCGCTTGAGCGAGCACCTTCGTCAGTCATTCACAGGGCCAAAATAAATATGTTTCAGAATACATACTTGCTACACATTTTATGTTTCTCCAGATTTGACTTAGTTTTAAGCCTTATAGACAAGTTTGATTGTGACAGGGCTGTTCGGATGCCATGGAAAAGACTAAATCACTGCTCTCCGACTAGTATATCTCCTATCTTCCGTTATTTGCTTGTTAGTATGAAATCAAACGTGATGTCTGATTTCAGTCTGCCGAGAGCTCAGTCTGATCCCCAATGCCTCATGGCCATCATTTTATTATGAAGGTGATAAAGATCAGAACGCTTAAAATTAAATCAGGTGACTCATCCTTTAACTGTGAAAGATTACATAACCTATGTCAGTTAAAGAATTGTTCCCTTCAACGTAATTCACTTTGGGTGCTGATCAGAAGAACATTTTATGTTGCGTTTGAATGAGTAAAATATTAAAGGCTTGAATTTTAGGTCCTTTCATTTGCAGACAAACTAGTCATCACTTCTAATCAGATTACAAATTTTTAACTCAATCACTTTAAACCAGATTTGTTTCTAAGTAGTATTTAAAACGACACACTCTTAAATCTTAAACAGGATTTATTACATCATAACTTTTCAAATATTGATGATCTTAAATACGTAAATACAAATATTAAAAGAATTGTCTAGCATTTAATGAGACACGACATAAATCACAAAAAGCAACAAATTATGAATGCATTTATGTGAACATCATAAAACATTTTGTTCACAAAAATAAGCTTATTTTGATACTAATCTTGAAAACAATAATTCTAAACTTAATACGTGAAGCATTACATACATTTACTTATCGTGAAATTGATGGATTAGGAAAAAAAACTGCTTTGTGTTCTGAAACCATTAATGCATCGATAGGTGTACAGAGCAAACTGGACTAATGTGTGTAAATAAGGCAATAAAAACTAAAAATGTTCTGTGCCTGGATATCAAAGAGTCATTTTTAATGAGCAGAGACTTAAAATCAGAGTGTCCTAACTCATGTAATATAAACAAGCTGAATAAATAACAATGCATCTGGGTTATATTCTGCCAAAAGTTTATTATTTTATTTATTAATTTAGCTCTCTGAATTGAGTACTTAACTATAACTTAGATTTAATACTAAAATATCCAAACAAAATGATCCTATTCATAAACACCACCAAGGGCAGTAAATTCACTACTGCCACGGTTTCCAGAATATCAAGCCAAAATGGCACCCTACAGGCATATAAGCACAGAAGGACAGAGAAGCACATTCTGAATGCTGCTGCAAAAGTTTTCACAGAGTTTAATTTGTAATATTACTCCTTTTGCCATGAAGAAACGTTTAAATCTCATTTGCAAGACATCACCTGTTTTATAACTAAACGAAGAACAATAATATTTACAGAATCCCTTCTTACACAACTGGCTGTGGGTATTTCATAAGCTACTCTTCAATGAATCTATTTAAGTTCCTGTTTTGCATTTTAAGCGGCACCGTCGTGATGTGACCAGCGTGCCAAATAAAAGCAGATGTCAGAATACTCGAACACCTTAATTAGGCCAGGGAGCAGCTTTGGATCCAGACACACACACACACTTCTACTTCCACTTCGGTGGCAAAGGCTACTGCGGTCAACGCGACTGGCCTCTTCACCTGCTGTTTGTACAAATTCTGCAGACATGATGGAGCACATTTGCAGGCTGATCTTAGTTCGCAGATTGTTTGGACCTTCCAGCCGACATAAAAAATAAAAAATAAAAAACTCACATCGGTTTGGACACATTTTCTGAAATAGCATTTTTTTTTCATCCTTCGGTTACAAACTAAAGGGACATTATTAAAGTAATCTAAATCTCAGTCTAAGTAAAATGATTCAAGACAAACAAGACAAACTCTGATACGTAAAAAAAAAAAAACATATGAAACACCAGGCAGACTTATCCCAGCCCAGCTAAATTACTGTTTGATAAATGTATTAAATTAGATATGCATTACAATAACATCAACCCAAGCAAACAGCTGCGGAAATACATTTTTAATTTTATGATTATAAACTTTCCTTCCTGCAATGACTTTTCTCGCTTCTCTTGTCTTCGACTTAGGTGTCACACAGCTGAATAGGCAACAGCGGGGCGCATTAGCAGGCAAATGGACTCGGGGAGACTGTGCCTGCCATCGGAACGCGTGGAAAAGCCAGTAGAAAGAGGCACAAATTTACCAAAAAGGGCACCCCGGGACACAAATTCAGGTCCCGCCATTCAAGCACCATGGATGGGGTGGTTCCGGTGGGTCAGGCATGTCTTTGAAAGTAAGACCAAATCAAACCATGGAGGTGCTTCTCATCAGAGCGTTCTGTCCTTTTATAAACAGATAAGCCATAACTGGCAAAATGGGACCAAAGAACCCATAAACTGGCACCAGAGGGCAAACTCTGCCTAGATGAGAGAACCATTCTACAAAGGAGCCTGGGGATTTTTAAGGCTGAAAGATGTAGACGAAGAAAGCAGATGCGTGTTTTTTAGAGGGACAAAAAAGAAAAGCTAACAGTATGGAATTGCCCACATGCTTTCCAATTAAAATTTCAGAGAATGGCACAGAGCAACTGAATGTTTCGTTAAACTGCAATACCACTGCTCTGGCAGAGAGCACAGATACCTACCAGTACTACATCATCAGTCTCTTTCTCTCTTGCCTCTACACAATCTTACTTTTCCCCATTGGCTTCATTGGGAACATCCTAATTTTGGTGGTCAACCTCAACCACAGAGAAAAGATGACCATACCGGATCTGTACTTTGTCAACCTAGCTGTGGCCGACCTCATCTTGGTGGCTGACTCGCTGATCGAGGTCTTCAACCTGAGCGAGAAGTACTACGACATTGCCATCCTCTGCACCTTCATGTCGCTCTTCCTCCAGGTCAACATGTACAGCAGCATCTTCTTCCTGACGTGGATGAGCTTCGACCGCTACGTGGCCCTGGCCGGCTCCTTAAGCAGCAGCCCCCGGCGGACCATGCAGCACGCCAAGCTCAGCTGCGGCCTCATCTGGATGGCCTCCCTGTTGGCCACGCTGCTGCCCTTCGCCATTGTGCAGACGCAGCACACCGGCGAGGTGCACTTCTGTTTCGCAAACGTCTTCGAGATCCAGTGGCTGGAGGTGACCATCGGCTTCCTGGTGCCTTTCTCAGTCATCGGCCTGTGCTACTCGCTCATCGTGCGCGTCCTCATGCGGGCGCAGAAGCACCGGGGCCTTTGGCCCAGGAGGCAGAAGGCGCTGCGCATGCTGGTGGTGGCGGTACTGGTCTTCTTCATCTGCTGGCTGCCCGAGAACGTCTTCATCAGCATCCAGCTGTTGCAGGGAACTGCCGACCCTTCCAAGCGCAGCGCCGCCACACTGTGGCATGACTACCCGCTGACGGGTCACATCGTCAACCTGGCCGCCTTCTCCAACAGCTGCCTCAACCCCATCATCTACAGCTTCCTGGGGGAGACCTTCCGGGACAAGCTGCGGCTCTTCATCAAACGAAAGGCCGGCTGGTCGGTGCTCTACCGATTCTGTCAGCAGACTCTGGATTTACAAATCTCCATTAGGAATGAGGTGTCCGAGGTGTAACCACAGCCACCTGCCACTGAAACGCCTGGAAACCCCAAGAAAGGTTATGGAGGAAGTGGAGGTGCGGTACGGTGGAAAAGAACATCTGCAGTGAGGGGGGAACTCTGGTAACTGTAAAGTGGGATAACTTCTGAAGTCTGAAGTCTTCAGTTCCTCCATCCTGCTTAGATAAAAAAAAGCTTCTAATTTACTGTAGGCAATCAGACGCTGAGCTGTGGCCTGCTGTCCAGCAAGGCATGTCTGATTAAGACTGTGATCGTAATCCAAAGGGAAGTACAGGAAGCTACTCTTTTTGTGTTTGAAATTGTTTTTTTTAAAAGACATGCTCTGTTTAGCGCTGTATTATAATGAGCTGAATAGATTACTGTTTTTTTAGCTTTTATTTTTTACATGGTTTCAAGTGAAGGAAAAACTGATTAGGATGGAGTTTTGATTTTCCATGTTAAATACTGAAATAAATTTTAAAAGCAAGAACACTCTTGGAACCTACTTTCACTGTTAAGAACAAAAAAAATCCTTTTAATGCCCCCAGTGATAATAATAAAAATAATAAAAACTAAAAACTAAAAGTTATGTTCATTCACTTTCCATAACAGCTTATCAAATTCATAATTATCAAAGTTTGCAGTGCAATAGTTAGGTTTACAATGGGATATCAATCTAATTTATTGTAGGACAAACCTGGCCAATAAGATATGTCAATTTCTATTACAAAGACTTAAAAAAGTTAACCAACCCCAGTAGGGAAACTTTGTAAGTTATCTGGGCACAAGGCAGGACATTTTTGTTCCTCACAAAACAAAAGAGAAAGCATTACGGTCATTATTAATCAGTGGGTTAAGGGGAAAGTACATCTATTCAACAGCAAACAAATACATTCTCTGAAAATAGGGCTCATGAAATTCCACTCATCGGCCATAATCTCAACCGAGGTCTTAAAATAGCCATCATTTGTTGTTGGAAACAAATTCACTACTACAAAACAGAGTGATATTTTCCCAGACCGTGCCAAACAACGAATGGAATGAGCACTTAGACCTGAAACTTCCAACTTTAGTGCAGCGTCTGTTGTTAAACAGGCTAGCAAGCATACAAAGAGCTTAAATGAATAACAGGGATGTCCAAAATGGATGAGCTAAAAAGAAATGCATTACAACAGCATTACATAAGCAGCCTAACTTATAAAACAAATGCCTCGTATAAAGAAGCCTTTATCCATCATTGTAAACATGACATTTGGGAAAACAGCTAGATAACGAGGTCAGGCAAACAGAAGTTCAAAGCAGGACGGTGGTGTTAAATCTTTAATGGACTCAATCGTCTGCCTGTATGGTCACGCCAGGACATCCGGATCCACGTGAGATTAGTAAAACACTGAAGCTACTATCTGATTTTGGTCATTTTCTTTAAAGTGATTTCCACATTAAACTTCTACCGAGGATCAGGACGTCAATTTGCCTGAGATTTTTATCAATTTATCTAAAATTGAATCATACGGCAGCAAATTATTTCACAGCGGAAGCGAAGCTGAAACAATATATGTCAAAGTGAATTTAAGTTACTTATATACTTATTAAACATTATTCTCTCAAAGACTCTTCAAATATAATCCAATATTGACTGGGCCTTTCCAATAAGGACTGTGTTGGGTGTTAATGAAATGGCCCTACAATGTCACCAGCATTTTACAAAAGTTTACTCAAGCAGTTATATACCACAATATGTGCTGGATTTCCCTAAAAATAAAACTGAAATTGCTGGTTTTTTGTATCAGACTTTTGGAAAATGTACAGGCAAAACAAAAAAGAGGTCTCACTTCATACATAAACATATAGGCTTATAGTGATGATCAAATGATCACAAAAAAGTCACACCTTTTACCTAATACAGGTCATTAATATTAAATTACAAAGATATTTTATTTATGTCGGACGTAGACAATTTTACTGTGGAGGGAAAGACATGCCTATTGACGGTAGCTGTCACGGAAAACCAGTCAACCTGGGTTAATCTAATTGTTGAATATAGAAATGATTGCTTGTTACTTCTTGAAAAACTACGTGCGCTGAACTGACATCGGGAGACATAAAAAAATAAGTATAATTAATTTCTGCACTTTTGTTTTGAAATACCTTCACTTTGTATGAAAACAAGCTAAAGAGTTCCCTTAACAGATACCGAAGAGATTCCTAAGGAAATATGAGAGTGCACTGTGTAAAATAGTACATTTTAAAATGTCCATATTCTTATATTTTTATATTAAAAATTAAATTAAATTAAATGTTTCCTGAGTGTACATTTATGGTCTGACATTTTCCGTGTTGGCAACGTAGGCAACAGTGGATCACAACATAAGTGCATCTTATTTTTATATAATAAATGTAAAAAAATGCATTTTAGGAATGGTTACAGCATGAAAAGTGCCTTCTATAAGGTGTCAATCACCCTGTCAGAAAGGCCATTACGGCCTAACCGGAGCCTTTCAGGGACCCTACCCACAGCTGCAGGCAGACAAGTTGTGTTGCAAAATTGTGGCACGAGACTGAATGATAAGGTCAGGCAACAAGCGAGTTCCCACGGAAGGCCAAACCTGAGCTCTAAAGATGCAAACAACGCTCGCCTCGGCCAACGGGGCACTACCAACAAAACCCTGGCCCGTTCCTGTCAGATCAGATCAGATCAGATCTTCTCCAGGAATGCTACTGGTGGAAACTCATACAAACGGCCTGTCAGCCAGCACTGTGCAAACGCATCTATGGCCAGACAGCCTGCATCTCTTTTTAATTAAGAAGCCGTGGGAGCAATGCATTAACACAACTGTGCAGTTGTACCACAGAGGCCCCCATTCACCCTGCACAAACATCATTCTATACCATTCCAACCGTAATTGAAGGCATCCATGGTGATCACCTGTTTCTCATTACCACAGCAAGGCATAAGGTTGTTTCCAAGGCAGTTCAGACAAACCAAGATCATGCAGTTGCGATGCAACACGGGCCGAGGAACCACATTGAACTGCTGAACCATGCCTGTAGGGAGGCCCTAGAAGGAGGACTGTGATGATACTCCCAGAAGTCTCTGGAAAGTCACCACGGAATAGCTCTCCTGTGCTGAACCAGCTCCTGGCAAGCTGTAAACCGCACCATTCTGTCGTCCGACAGAGTAGAGAGCAAGGACGAGTAGCGTTAACTCTCAGGCCCAGCCTGGAGAGGTGCTCGGTTACTCAGCGCATATGAGCCAATTTTCCAGGTAGTTAAGGACCCTGGTAACTTTAAGCCTTAATGTGGCCTGATTCCATGCACTAGAGATGCAGGAGCTTGGGAGAGGCCAAACTGCATAATATAGAACTTGCCTGAGGCTGGCTGTTTAGATTGGCCTTTGTTGACTCTCTAACCATCCATGAGCACTGTAGAAGATCATCCACCGCCAAACCAAAGGAATGGCTCGGCGTGAACACCACGTCAAGGAGTGCCATCTTGTCTGCATCAAACAACTTTTCCTAGTTAGCAGCTTGTGGCTACAGGGGCCGTTATGCTCTTGTCCAACGCTTAACGGATATCTTTCACTAATTTAAGTAGTTTTCTCATGATTGGCTGGAGATCCCCCAGCTCCCGTCAATGACCACCCTGAGCTGAGGGGCTGAGAGTTATCAGTGGCATGAGCTCCTTCAGTACTTAGCCACCACTGAGGAGGGCTTGTCTTGTGCCTCAGTCTCAAAAGAGGTGGACAGAGCACAGACGATGGTGGAAGGCACCGAGGCACCGAGGCACCGAGGCACCGGGGCTGGCTGAACAGCCAGAACCAGAGGAGTGGCAGACTTCAAACTGCTTCCCTTGGTTTTAGATAGATTTTAGATAGTCTGCTGCCACTCGAAAAGAACGCTCATCTGGTCCCACCTGTCCCTTCTCTTCCTTTGCCTAGGGGGAGGAGACGGTGAGGAGGAAGAGGAGAAGAAAAAGAAGGAGCTGGAAGACATGGTGGAAAAAAAGTCTCTACACCGAGGTGACGGAGACGCTTGGGACATCCTATGGAACGATTATGCCTTCCACGTTCCCTTAGGCATTCACTGCAGTATTGCGCCTGCGATTACCAATACCTGTTTTCCAGCTAAAACTACAAAACAACCGGCGACCGCATATGTGACCACCATTACTTTAGAAAAACTAGTGTCGTAACTGGTCTAATTGACCAGTTACATAATTGTGGTTTATGATTTCCCCTTTGAATTCATAAGTCCACGAGTAGATTAAAAGAGGGGCTGACTGACTGAGGACAGCTCCAAGGCCAGCCTGCGGTGGCGCTCAGCGTACAGAGCAGTGGGACACCGGCACTGGGTGGCCTGGGAAAAGCAGAAAACTATTTTTCCAGCTGTAACATACCACCAAGGGAAATGAATGCAGTGCTTCATCCAAATTATTGGCAATCGGGGAGGGGGAAATCATGTCCAACGGAATACCAAATTGGCTACTTTTCCCATTCTTTTAATATGGTCTTCAGACATTGCTCTCTCAGGACAGCTCATTTTAACTCTATATTTGAGAAACACAAAAACACAGACCTGCATGCTCCGAAAAAACTGCTCTTTAAACATCAAAGCCAGGCCAAGAAAACAAGAACAGCAACACACACAAACACACACACACACACACACACACACACACACACACACACACACACACACACAAACAAGCAAAGATGGACAGGAGACAGGCAGCTGGGAATCCTAAAAGGGAAAGGCAGAGACGTCACACTGGAACAAACTAATATGGCTTTTTTTCCACACTTATCGAAACCCGTCTTTGGTTCTAAGAGTGGAAGTGGTGTTTGTTATTGCAGAAGCACAAGCAGCCCCTTCAATAGACTAACATAGTTTTATCCATGCAGGGGTAAAAATTATACGCGATGCACTGACAGTTCAAAATAAGTCATGTGCTCTTCTCTATACCATTGTGCAAGAAGCATGTCACCCTGCCAATTCAGAGTATTTGCCCAGATATGGTCTTGGGGCACTTTCACACCTACATCGTTTGGTCGGATCTTTTTTTTTAGCGGCTCGTTTGGACACTAGTGAACACTATCTGTACTCTAGTGCGCACCAAACAATCAAGACCGTAGTTCGGGTGGTCCCCTTTCATTCGGACTGTGACACAACGCCAGTACTGCTGCATAATTGTAGGACCAAAAAAAAAAAAAAATCAGCAGACACCGCCGACCACAATCCTGATCTTTTTAAACTGACTGACCTACAGCATTAAATGCATACTGAGCACTTCCTACCTTTATAACCTTCAGTATTTGATGCTGGCATTCATGATTTGCTGAATTGACACAAAACTGATCTTCCTTTCTTAAAACTGAGCTGTAAATAGCAGTGTTGGTTAAACTTTACATTTCAAGTAAACCAAAACAATATACACCATCACTATGAGATCACTGAAGAGAAAGTGCCTTGTTTTGAAGCATCAGCAGACTAAACAGAGGATTGAATCAATATTAATTTTTCAGCAGTGAGAGCAATTAAGGAGTGAGACGTAGAGAAAAAATATACTTCAAAAGTGCACAGAGAATGGCAAGGGTTTTGAATAATAGATCTGACCTATAATTGCATCTGCAAATTTAAATTTTGAGTGGGGGAAATATGTACTTCTTCCTGAGACAGCAGGAACCTTAGTTAAGGAGTCAGGTCACATGCAGCTGCTGTCTGACCTTTTCTGAAAGCGGACAAAACTTTCTTTTGGGTCAACTTTCTCCCAGACCAATAACGACACCTGCAATTAAACTGCAGCGCTCATAAAATCATATTAGTAGCAATAAAATCAGTTCAACAAGCCTTTTCTCATACCAAATCAATAATTAGTAAATATCCATAACCACATAGGGCTCCTTCCATAAGACCGCAAAGTTTTGCTCGACAGAATGCCATCATGTGTCATATGCAGCTACTTAAGCATTTTGAAATTCATATTTACACATTATCAAATAGGCATGAAAAAAAGAGCATTCAATAACAATTTAAAAATTACAAATGAATTTGATTTAAGTTTACGAGTCCAACCCTTTAATTCCATGCATTTGGACGAGATGACAGGTACAGAACATGAAACAAGAGCAGAAAAGCTTATGTCTTACGGGCACGGACGGGCACTGTGAATTAAGAGGTCAAGACTTTTGACATTAATCTGATGCCGTACCTAACGCCCTGCTGGACTGCATATCCTGGAACCTCAAACTACGAAACAAATTCACACCTATGATCACCTTGGGGGAAATATAAGCTAATGTACATATCAAGTTGAAAGAAAAGCCATTTTCCTGGCTATTAAAATCACAGCATGTAGGAGACAAGTCAAGGGTGAAGGTGAAATTAAAGTGAAATTAAAACAAAGATATAGCTATATATGCAGAGTTGGATGCAATTGCTGGACTGATCATAATCGGAGGTCACACTGAACATGCAGTAGCGTCGTCTATTGTCGGTCTCCAAGCAACGCCTTCGAGACATTAGACAGAAAGAAAGAGAGAGCATGGCCTTACACCTGAGCTAATTGAACATTCTTATATGTTGCTCTTTCCAAAATCTGTTCCAAGTTTATCCCTTACCTACTTACTTATAAAATCTGCTATTCGTAAACAGTGACACCGTGCCAGACATTCATTTTGTATCCGAGTGATCATGCCAAAAGAGACGGACAATGTTGTGCTTAGCAATGAGTTCAAGCAGATGAAAGAACGTGGCACGGTTTAAGGTAATTCCCAATTCACTACAACTTTGGACAGTATAACCATCAGCTAGGTATATGAATTTGTGTACCAAGCATTTCAAAAAGAAATGTTTTATTTTTCATACGCTGTGCTGGTATGAACTTTAATTTCTTTATTGCTAAAAAAAATGCATGACATATTATACTGACTTTATTATGATATTTTTCAATATATATTATTTAAAGCACTTAATACAATTAATTGTAAAAAAAAATAAATAAATTGTTTGAAAACAACTTGATCATGAGGTAGCTTTCAGACTTGGAATCGTCTACGTCAGATGGAATCACATAATGAAATCATAGGGCCAAGACTAGGTGGGTAAGCAAGCTGAACCAACAGTCTTCCAAATCTAAAAGAACAATTTCCTTAACATGCCCTCATTGGATTTATGTATCTAATATTTACCTTTTCAAATGTATCCCAATTTCAGAACTGCACAAAGCACAGCAATGGAGTTGAAACGTTTTCGAAGTATGTTAGAAGACTTATACATGCATAAATAACACAGCCCCACCTGGTGATGACTGTCAAAACTGCACGTGAACACATTTAGCAAAAACCATCATTAAATCTAACATTCAAATCTACCTCAAATAGACCTCTTAAAATTACAGAATCTCAATTTAGGATCACACATACTCTTACCAATTGAAGAGTCCTTTACACATTCATCATTGATTTTATTTGGATAAACGGTACAAAGATAGTACCAGTGGCTTTTATAGCTGTCTGATGCTGTTCGGATTTTTCACATTGGCCAATATTTATCTTTATTTATTTTTATTTACATTTGAGACCATGTAAATAGTTATCTGACAGCAAAAATAAATAAATAAAAGACTGTAAGAAAGGTTGTTGATTTTTCAATAAAGTGAGAAGATACAGGAAGCTGAGACTTACCAGCAAGACAATGAACAAAGACGAGAAACTGCAGGTGCTACTAGCAACGTTGTCTTAGAAAAAGGAATAGGGATTAATCTATGTCTGCACTCCCAATGCAGTGTTAGAGTTACGAGGATTTTAATAGGTAGGATATAACAAAGGATATCCTAAATTCTAACGATCAAATGATTGATCCTTAATGAGAAACTTGTGTCCAAAAAACTATATTTAGTTTAGTTCAGTTAAATATTAATTTACCATTTCTTACTATGAAGAGTGTCATGTGATTAGCTAAATTGAAGTCCTGTATTTATCATTGATTGTATTGAAATGTATGTTGGTAGAGGCAGCTTGGAAGCAATTATTACATAAAAGGCCCAGGGAAAAGAAGTAAAACATGCCATCATCACATATTGTCTTAGGGCAGCTATGTTTAATTAAGGGTGAGTTAGGTTTCATTGTAGTAGCCGTTAAGTACTTGTATGTATCTTCTAGGAGATCTTGATAATGTCATATGCGGCTCATCTCTTACATAGCGTTTTATGAACACCTGCTCTCATTGATCAGACATAAGCCACTTGGTAAATTAGAACATACCATGAAGAGGAGTGTGCATTCATACATGTGAACTTTTTTTATCCAAGAAAAGAAACTGGAAGGGGGGGGGGGTGCCTGCCTGGTACATTAATATAAGCCTTTACCTCTTTTGTATGGCGTTTCTTTCTCTCCTTTTCAACCTCCACATCATCTTCTGCCTGGTGCTTCTTGGACTTTCTCTTGCTCTTCTTTTCCATAAGCTCGTTGTTCTTTGTTCTTTTTTTAGACTTTTTTATAGGAATAGCTACTTCCTCCTCCTTGCAAAGAGCAACAATGAGAGAATGATTAGTTATAGAGTGATAATTGTTAACACCTCCATGTATGCCTATAAATTTTATCATATAGACATATTTGGGTAGAATGATTTGTTATGGTTGACAGCTCTGATATATTAGGTTTATTAACTTCAACAATACATTACATTATATCGTTACATTTCACCGCACAAAATAAAAATTACAGGACAATATGTGTATGATGTTTTAAGGTTTAAGGAGATAACTCAGCAAAAGGTCGAATGAACTCATGTACCAACCTCAGTTTTCCTTTTATTTTTTATCTTTCTGGACATATTTTCTAACTCCTTACTCTGTTCTCCGTGACGGGAATGTATTTTTTTCTTCACAATCCCATCACATGTAGTGTCAGACTCATATTTCTTGTTTCTTCCCATACTTTTATGTATCATCTATTATTTGGGCGATCACGACGGCACGAAAAATAAAATGAGAAAAACACACAAAAAAAATACATTTATCATGTACATTAAATACATTTACTTTTCTTGCGGCGGTAAAATACCAAATCATTCCGCTAATATTAATTGAAAAACAACATGCTATGTTTTCACAATCAACCAGTTAGTTGGCTAAACATCTTAGGTATGCGAAACGAGCTAACCATTGTGTAAATTATGGCAAACCTCGGAACATTTACATAAGAGAAATGCTAATAAACAACAACTTGTGACAAACTCGAAAACAAATTAAAGAATCAACTGGTTATCTTAAAATTAGTAGTTAATTCACCAATTCACTGCGCGTCCTGACATCCATTAACTGAAAACCTAAACCAGTAACAAACCTTCCAAATTCTGCAACTACGATTACAGTAACTTGGATCCACTTTCAGAGTATAAACTTCCCCGCGTGCTATGCAGCATGGCCGGCTTCGGAAATAATTCTCTAAACTCGACGATTGGTTGAAAGTTCCTTACTCCATCTTTTAATTGGTCGATTTACAGAGGGAGCCGGCTGTACTCTTTTATCTGGGATTTGTAGTACATGTTCTAAAGTGCTTGGGGTAGATAATTCCGTGTACAACAACTCAACTTTTAAATCATGCGTATTTTAAAAAAACACTTCAATTACTAAAAATAAGTACATGTATATTGATTATATTATTAAATATATTACTTTGTTAAAATAGTCCTTTTAACAAAGTGCTTCTCGAATCTTGTTTTCGGAACGATTACATTTCCTAAATTTCTACCGGATCACATTAATTGTGGCATCAGGCAATGTTACATGACCGAAGTGAGTTTAACGATGAAGGTGAAGATGCTCCCTGTTCTCAAACACTTTGCATTATTTAATCGGATATTTCTTGATGGAAGTAAGAACAACCTTATGTGAGTATACTGTATTTAACCAATTATATTATATCATGTCATATAGCTACATAATTGCTAGCTCTTTCTGCATGTTTTCAATTAAAAATATGGTTATGCCGGAGACATCGCTAAGAATTAAGGCTTTTAGATGTTTTCTCTTTTAAATCATTCTCTGAAAAGTTATTGTAAATCATTTGTATTATATGTAAATTGTAATATCTCGAATTAAAGTTGTATTTTAATATTTAAATTTAGAACAAAGAACGTATGGTAAAGTCTCGAGATCTGTGATAAGTAATGGCAAGCGTATTTAGATTACCCTTTGGCATTATCAAAATAGTTGTTATCACATCATCACAAGGTATAAACTGATTATTATTATTTAGTCCCCGCCAGTGTAATGTATATACATAAGTTTGGATCCTGAATATGAAAGCTAGCATTCACCATTGTTGTTTTCTCCTATTAGATATGTTGTACAGAGGAACTTGTTTTTGACCTGCCAAATATGCGGGAATATGAGAAATCCAAAAGATAAAGATGAAGATGACGAACTTGGAAAACCCATCAAATTCTCCAGCAGCAAAGCCAGTCATCGCTCCTGGACTGTCGATCGCTCACTCGGGAGCACCTACCAGCGGCCATTGTGGAAAGTTGTTCCAGTTAGCTTAATTGGAGTCTGTTTTCTATTGTGGTGCGTTTTCAGGAAAGAATCTGACGTAGACGAACAACTTGAAAAACAATTATATGAACAATTGCCTGGATTGCTTTCAGAGGAAGAGGACGACGAACAGAAAACAAAGCCAAGCTCATGAAGCTTGTTTCATTCATTGGGAACTTATATTACAAATGTGTTAACGAACAATGCATCTTGATTAATAACCGGTTGTTTAAGCAAAAACGAATCTCCCAAGCTTCTCGTTGATTGCTTTAATTTATTTAAAGATTGAAATTATTTGTTAGAGGTGAAATGTTATGCAAAATCAGGTGATGCTATCAGTCTAGACAACTCTTAGCAAAAAATGAATTTATAGTGCTGTAAAGTTATTGGATCAGGTGAAATCAGGGTGTAGCTGGGCTCGTTTAAACCGATGCGATGATTTGCAGGCTTTATATATAAATTGGAATTAATTAAACTAGAAATTGAATGTCTCTTGACTCCTTATTTTGTCAGGCAAGTTAGATGCTTTGAGTCTGTTCTTACACTACCATGAGAGTTCTTTACTTTTACCATTATTCAAATAATTGCAAAGACATTTACCTCATTTACATACAACCCTACATATATACTGTTTACCATATACCCACGTGGTTGACACCGTAAACCCTGATAAACACTGATTTTATTTCATGCTTACTTGTATAACAAGTCATGGCGAGAGTACGATTGAAGTTAATTTTTAAAAATCGTAAAGATCCAGAAGCTGACCTACAGGGATAGTTCTGACGTCTCAGCTCGAATATCCAAATAAAGGACGAATCAATCCATTTAAAATGTTCGGTTAAAGAAACTACTGAGGATACGGTAAAAGCTACATTTTAAATGTTCGGAAATAATTCCACCTACTTTTCTTTAACCGTCGTATTTCGCCAGCTCGTCTGTATTTCCTTCCGCGGACTTTGATCACACAGATGGATGTTTTAGAATAGACTCAATAGCATGTGTTGTGGTAACAGTTTGTTTGGCGCAGTTTAATTAGGATACTCTCCAACAGGGACAGCAAACAGAACAGCATTGTACCAAATGTTTTCCTCTTGGGATAACTCAGCTCTCAATGTCCCCAATAGCGCATCTGTGTGCCAATCACCGAAACCACACTTAGTTTAACAAATTAGGTCCTGGCTGTGGGCATCACACCAGCTTGCCTTTCAGACTGGTCCTACCTGGGCATGTACCAAGGGCTGTCTGGGGATGGTTCTTGGCTGTTTTTACTTTGGTTACATTATACTAAAGTGTAAAGAAAATGAATGAAATATTTTTAGGGAAAAGACAGGACCATAATACCCTAACATGGCTTAAACAGTTATAACAGCCTATACACAAACAAGAATAAAATCTTGAATACCATTTCTTCAGAATAACATTCTATATATGCAGTTGAACTAGCACCAGGTTCTTCAAAGGGGGCAACTGTGTAGAGAACAATGTGACAACACATTGCACAAGCCTAATCCCTTAGTGCAACATAACCGCACCATATTCTGCGTGCTTGAACCCCGGAAAAGAACCCCGACACCTTGAACTTAGAGAAAATGAAATTGAAATTAAATATCAGGAAATTCCAGAAAGTAATATACAAAGATCCGTGTTTAACCGCTGATAACATCTGACAACTTCCATCCTTTTCGATAAATCAATGTAGGTCTTCCTTCTTTCACCACAGATTAGATCAGAAAATTAAAGAAACAAGCTTAAGTAGTCAGACTTTGGAAGATGCCAAGGTGTTGCCTTAAAATTAAAACTGCAAATGCCAAGGTATAATACAACTTCTCAAAAAGGACTTTGGCAGGGATAAAGACACAGTAGCAAATCCTACCACTTAAGAAATACAGATAGTGAGGTAGTGAAAAGTTTATTTACAACCCAATAATCAAATGATTACACATACAAATAATTTACCCAACATGAAGCATGCACACTACCTAAGCAACAGCACAATGAGTCAGAGGTATAACCACGAGAAATGTACTTATTTTAAAAACCTGAGAGGGCATCTGAGGGAATGTTTTACAAAAACTTTACTATTCCTGCACTGTAAACCACTAGAGCATTCCTACCAAAACTAACAAAAAAATACAAAATTTACTTCAACCTCCATATGTAGGCGTAGCAGTTTAATAAAATAAAAAAGGTTTTATCCCCGAAAAGTTGAGTTTAAAAAAGGCTGGTTAAGAAATTAAGCACGTTCGCCTCTGATTCGCCTTGCCAGCTGGATGTCTTTGGGCATGATGGTAACTCTCTTGGCATGGATGGCACAAAGGTTGGTGTCCTCAAAAAGACCAACCAGGTAGGCCTCGCTGGCTTCCTGTGAAAGCAGAAACATCCACAGTAGCATGAGTGTCAAGATGTTCCATATTACATGTCTTTAAAAGTCCAACACTCTAAAACATGACCACTTATAATTGAACCCGATATGGACTCAGTTTTGCATTTACTCTTCAAACATGTTAAGTGAAGCTACATTGAAGCTGAACAGTGAAAGTTTAGAATTCAGAATAGCTTCAGTCTAACTTCAGTGAATGTAATCTAATCTGTGAATGTAAAACGAAATCACCAATCCACGTGATGAATACCATCAAATGCACGTTTCAGAGACTACAGAAACTGATATGTTAGTAAAACAAGAGGTGGCACCTGAAGGGCACCAATGGCGGCACTCTGGAACCGGAGATCAGTCTTGAAGTCCTGCGCGATCTCCCTGACTAGGCGCTGGAAGGGAAGCTTGCGGATCAGCAGCTCCGTGGACTTCTGATACCGGCGGATCTCTCTCAGGGCCACAGTTCCAGGCCTGTGTGTATTCGGTGACAGATCATGAGCGATTACCACCCATATATTACAATTCAATTAAAAATTCAAACCCTACATTTTCCAGGGTCAATTGCATAGGAAACAATAGGAAATGTAAAATAGAGTTCAGGAAAGGCAACCAGAACCCGAGTACTGCTACAGATGAAGTCATTAATTATAACCAAGAGCTTATTTCATGTATATCATACATTTATTTATGTGCACACACATACAAGCACTTGTGCCGCTGCAACAGAGGTTTATAGTGAAACACTGAAAAGTGGAAATGAAGTATGTGCATAGACTGAGGTTCCCATGGATAACTTTTCAGGTCTTCTTACCTGTATCTGTGGGGCTTCTTCACACCCCCAGTGGAAGGTGCGCTCTTCCGCGCAGCCTTGGTGGCCAGCTGCTTCCTGGGTGCCTTTCCACCAGTGGATTTACGGGCAGTTTGCTTTGTACGTGCCATGTTTTCCCAATAGTTTTTTCCTACGGAATATTAGGAAAAAGTATTGACTGAAGCCTGATGACCACACAACGGCCAGTTGATTTAGTCAATTTCTTCCCTACAAGTAGCACAAGGCATCAAGTGTGCTCTATTGTAACTTAATCAAGCAGTACATTTCAGAACAGTGTGACAGAAAATGTCCAACTTCTGATTTATATAAATGCAAACACATATATAATGCTTTCAATGTTGAATAACTATACAGGGAGAGGAAAACAAAAAATAGTGTGCATGGGGCAGAATGCAAGGATTCCATGCTCATTTTCTTATTTAGAAAACATCCAACAAAAAACCTACCTTTAAAGGACATCAAACCCCCACCACTTGAAATAGTAAGACAATGACATGTATTGCAAATGTAAAGCATTGAGACTACATGGAGAAACTCATGAATTGCCATGAGGCCTTGCAGGATACCTTTTAGTATCTGTGAAGCATGTATTTGAGCATGTGTGTAGTATACAGATTGCAGTAGAAAGCGGGTATTTCACACCCAGTGCTGACCCCTCTATTGTGATTATCACAAGGAACATATTTCCTCGTTAACTTAAATTCAAAACCACTGGCCTAACCGTCCAAATGATCAGAGAATGAACAGAAAATAGAAACGATTAATCAATCGAGATACCAAGTTTGTTCAGCTTTAGCCAACTTCTCCAAGACGCCTGGGAGACATCGAAGAAACTCGACTTGCCTGGAGTTGTTACTCTAATTGTGCATATGTAACCAATAGAATGCCTCCTTAGGTTTATTCTCTTTCAGAATAGAATTCCGACTGAATGGGTCTTAATTTCCATCGCGCCGTCCTATTATTCAAATCTTTAGTTTTTAATATGAAACGAATTATGAATTACGGTGCATTGGGATGCATTTAGAATTCACCGTATTCGGAAGACAATATTTAACACACTTGATATTTAAACAGACGGATATTGCCTAAAGCGATTCAAGTAACGAACTTTTAACCATCAACCTTATGATCTAAAAATGTAGCTTCTTAAACTCTCCCGATGGTGGCTGACATTTTTCCATTTCGTCACCCTCCGTTCACGCTTATACACTATTAATGTAATCACTTAAATATATATGCCAAGTTACAGAAAGGTAGTAGTTTATACTAACACAGTTGTAATATTAAACCAGTGCCAGATGAGCCTTATCTTCATCGCATATAAAGGGTTAATAGTGTTTGGTCGGATATAAAATTAGTTTCAAACGTATTCTAAATACATTCTTGAACATCGGTCCATACATTCAGTTAAGATTAAAAATAGTAAATTAGACGACGTGCCAAGTATTCTGATAATTGCTTGATACTTGATAGAGTTTAATTTTTTTCTTGCCACCATTACACGACGTCAAACAGACACGTTTTCATTCCTGTCTATGAGTAGATTTTATAACATGGCGCCGCTAAGTGAACCAAAATCAACTATAGATAGATGGTTTGCCTTTGTTTGCTTGATTTCGAACTCGCTACAAAACACTGAATGTTTGATCACATTAGTCCAAGTTAACCACATTCCGGGGGTCGAATTCCTGGAAATTCTTATTCAAACAAGAGCTGGGGGGAAAAAAATAGTAAAAGGGCCGAGATATATGGTTAACACAGGCCCGGTTACATTCAACAAAAACGCGAAGAGTGCTCGCCGCCACTGATCTCAGTTAGTTTGCTAGATATATCCAAGTAATATAGACGTTCTAGCAAGTACATGGCAGAAAAATAAAATAGAAATTTACGCAGCAATAAACACAAACAGGTGGCGAAAACATAATACAGTATAAACGCTTACCAAGTCGTGTAAAATACGATCGCAAGACACCTTTTCCCTGAAGTTCAATCCAAGACTCAGAAGCAACACTACGTCAAGCACCGGGCCATATTTATAGGTTTCGTGACGTATGTAATTAAAGCCCAAACCCTGTCCTTAATTTTTCAGTTACGTAATTGCATTAACACTAAAACACCGCCTCTTCACAGGAAAGAGTTCGGATTCAGGATGAGATTAAAACGCTATGATGTGTTCACATTCAGATAGTTACTCTTTTCAATTTAGGAAAAACTAAATTGCTTTTAGTCTAGGAAAAACTACATTTAAAAGAACACATAGTAGCAAGAAAACATTATTCTGTCTATAGTAGGCTACTTCCAAGTTGAATTTAACGTAATTCGTTATTTTTCATTTTGAAATGCCAATGATAATTTTGCTCGTTTAATTCCTTCTTATTTTATTATAATAATAAATAATAATTGCAGTGAGAATACATTATCAAGGGAAACAACAGAAAAGGAATTGAATAAGTGTAGTTTCAAAACTAATATTCGAATTCGGAAATCGCAAGGCCTGAGTACAGAACTGATCTATTCGCTGGGTTCGGGACTTCTAGTGCTCGAGGTATAATAGAAACAAGTCAATGTGTTGCCTGCTGAAGGTTTTTTCGCCGTGGAGTTGGCGCCGGATGATAAATGCTACCACAAGACGGCGCTGGGATCTGAATGTATTTGAGTATATGTAAGCAGTGTTAAAATGGAATAGAGATTTAGTACACAACGTATTTTTTTATTGAAAAATGTCGTGTCTGTCGGAACTACTACATTGGTGTAATTACATTTGAACTATGGCAACTCAATAATATTGCGTTGTTTACACGCTTTACATACATACACATGTGTGAATTTCGCATTTCCCCATTTCCGTGCAATTTATTTCTAAAAAGAGGTAATTTATTCCGGTATATAGTCGTAGCAAAAATTTAAAAAATATCGAAGATAATATATAAGTAATATAAGTAATCTGAGGTAAATTATGATTGCAGTAGCTGGCGTAATTAATTGAAAGCTATGACGCAAATTTAATGAACAATAAAAACAATACTCGCTCAATAAACCTGTAAATATCTATAGATGGCTCAAATGTAATATACAGAACTATGTGTGCGAGATATGTCTCGCCATTCACCAAAGCTGCCGTTTATTTATCCCGCCAGTTGCCCATACTGCTCTGCTGCATTGGACAAGAGAGCCAGGAGTGGAGTTGGCCTTCGCGCATGCGTTTTTAATTGTTTTGACTGAAAATGCCGTCGGTTTCGAAAACGGCGGTGAGCGCCTCTCCTCAAACCGAGAAACCAACCCACTATACGTAAGTAAAGCGAAAATCAAAGGGAAGATAATGCATTTCAGAATAGTAATTCGTTTGTTTTTTTAAATTGTGATAGGGAACGTTTCAGCGATGAGAATTATTTTAAAAGATTGAGCTTTTCCTCCAGTAGCTAGATAGCTATTCTTTCGAATACACGCAACGTTTACTACCTAGTTAAATAAATAAAACAAGATCAATAAAAAATATCTTCTCTTATATTTAATAATAAAATGTTAATCGAATGTCAGATGATTTAATTAAGTTCATGAAGCCAGAATAACTAAAGTTTATTTTCTTGGCTAGTAAGCAATTATTACTTTTAAAATTTTCTTCAACCATCACGGCCTGATATGTTGAAGTGAATTATCTACGCAATTTTCTTTACTTTTTTACGTAGTAGTGCAATACTAGCAGCTTAACGGATTCATACGCAGAGAAAAGAACGTAAATTAATATCTAACACTATTACGAGGACATCAAAGTTTTGGCATCTTGCTGAACATTTCATACTGAGACGCTCTGGCGAATTTCGTGGCTGTCCAGTCCGAGTTTTTAATCGCTATGCTGTTTATTTTTAGTGAAGAAACCTCTACCGAACTAGGTTTTGAAGTGATTAACGGATAGTAATATACGAGTAATTTTTAATTAAATTACATTTGTTTTTCTGTATCTAAACATTAATTTTCAAGAACCATATAATACAAGTGGTAGGTAATTACATTGCCTAGAGTTCTAAAACAGCTGTGAAACCTACAAGAGTACAAAACTGTTACGTAGTTCTAATATTGGTTTCTGATGCTTTGCAGCTATTTAAAGGAGTTTAGGACCGAGCAATGCCCCCTGTTCTTGCAACACAAGTGCACCCAACACAGACCCTTTACATGTTTTCACTGGCATTTCCTAAACCAGCGCCGAAGACGACCCATCAGAAGAAGAGATGGAACGTTTAACTACAGCCCTGATGTTTATTGTACAAAGTATGACGAAACCGCAGGAATTTGTCCAGATGGAGACGAGTAAGTATAACGTGACACTTAATGGGTTGATTGTGAGCAATATATCGTTTTGATTAGCCGCTTTCGGGTTTTATTGCTCTAGGTTAACAATTTAATTATATCTGTATTTGTGCCTTGCCGCACTAGACTGAAAGAATACGGAAGTGAATCATTTAGTATTTAAATAAATGTTTTATCAGAACATCTTACGTGAAACGACTGGGTTTTTTTGGCTTGTTTATACAAGGGGTTTTCGATATGCTACTACTACTACTACTTCGACGTGCAGAATGATGCCGATGATGCTTTATCTACGACAGATCCTGTTTTGATGCAATCACGTAATAAACATTACTTAAAACCCGCGTGTGTAACAAATGGATTAACCGAATTAACCGCCATTGTTTTGACGGTTTATTTTTGTAGTAATGTTACATCAATGTTTTTGTAGTAATGTTACATAATTTCTGCTCGCGGGATATCGTTGCTGTACTGTCTACTTTAGAAACACTGTTCTTTTAATTTCACGCTTTAACCTAGAGGTTTTAGATAAAAATTGTTTAAAATTATTTTAATGCTATCGCTAATGTTCTTGCACGTTTACGGTAGGATTGACGATATAACCGAGTTTTTGCTAAGATTATTTTGTATAGGGGCAGAGGCACACACCCCTCTTTTCTTGCTCGTGATTGAGCCACTCTTCCTAGTGGCCCCTTGTCATTGGTTGATCTGGTGCGTTTCACCGTTCCCTATTTTTGTCGAAAAGTCGAGGACCGATCGTTGTATATTTTGTCCATACCCTACTTCCCGTTGGTTGGTTGTTTTTAATGTCTTAAATTGACGCACAACATAAATGCTAGTATATCAATTTAATTGATGTTTAGTTTTGATTAACATGATTGTTGTTAAAATAATTTAGATTAACTTAGATTAAAAAGAAATTAGTTTCATTTTTAGCTCATCATGACTATTGAAAGGACCGTTGAAAGTTTCTTTTAAATACTAATGAATATCATTTAAGACTTTTAATAAAAATATGCCTTTGTGGTGCTTCTTGTGGAATCATTTGATACCTATACAGCGTGCAAAATATTGGTAAATGGTGATTTATATTCAGATTTTTGTATTGTTTCAATTCGGAAAAGAGCAATGATCTGTCTCCTGCAAAGCCAGAGATTATGAACATTACTTATTCTATGCTGTTTTGTCTTTGGCAGGTTTTTTTCATTAGTATCACTGCTGTTAAATCGATGCGCTAGGATACAATATCGGTGTTTCACAATCCTGTGGTGATGTTTGACATAAGATATTAAAAAGTTTAAAATGTCAAGTTTGTAAAAATTCTAGCAAGGGTAATAAAAGTCTGTATTTTTAGTACTCACTATTGTGTTCTAAAGAAGGGTATATTCACAGAAGTGAAACGGCTCTTCTTTAACCCTGCTAAGTCCAATGCAGGATGTAGCTGAGGCCAGAGAAATCACACACTGGAGGTGTAAAGCTTTATTAATCTAAATATTGATTGTTACAATATCATTGCATTGGTTGGCAAATGGCAATTTAAAAAAATAAATAAATGTTTTTGTCTAAAACAAAATTATTTTTTACCGGCTAATAGCATTTTAATATTGTACACACATATGCGGTTAAACATGTTTGATGTTGACTTAGCAGTCTGCCTTGAGCATTCAGTCAAACTAGCCTGACTATCCAGGTTCTGCTCCACTTTTGTGAGATGCCTGAGCCTCCAGCTAGCCATGGCTCAGAGATAAATAAAAGCCCAATTTTTTTCTATAGATTTTATTTTTGCTTTTTGGAACTGCACATGGTGCGGAATTTTGCATACAGGGAGCCTCGTTCACCAACCTTTCTTAAGAATAAATTTGTTCTTAAACCCCACTTGCACAGTTTTTACAAAGATCCTGACATTCACCAATGTTTTCTTATTTGGGATTTGTTCTTGGGTAAGAACAGAACCTAAGAGCACACTTTAGCAGATTTGAGTGTTGACGTGTGTGCAAAATAATTGTTTATTGCGTTAAATTCTACTGTTGTAAAATTTTATAGGATTTAAATTACAATAATTTGATCGTTAATATTTTTAAATTTTTATTATCATAGCATTATGGTCTACACTACAATAATAAAGAATGAACATGAAATGAACATAAGAAAATAAAACCCAATTGATAATAGAATGGAAGATACAACCCATATAGAATGAAAATAAGAATCAAACCATTGTAGTGACCATTGTTGTCATTTTTTTGTCTTACTGTATACCCACTCCCGAAGCTACTAAATATGATATGTCATTCTGTGTTTACTTCCTGCATCAATACCTCCACTTCAGAACTACTCCAGTTTTTTTTTTTACGTTTGGTGTCCGTTGCTTCATCGTTTTTGGGTTTTCTTTTGGCCATTCTTTACTCTTAACTTTTTTCCTTTTGGATTTCTGTGTGTGCACACGGTCCTGTATGGCCTTTTATGGGGATTGGCGGGGCGTTTACCTATGCTAATTAGGAACCACTGGAACGCGCTTTCCATTTTGCTAACACATGAGATTCATCCTTGTAAGAACACAGTTTTGAACAATTGAGCGGTTTATGAACACGTCATGAATCCAACGTAGACTTTTCGTAGGACTTTTCTTAAGAACAAATTTAAGAAAAAACATAGGAAGAAATTGGTGAATGAGGCCCAATGTTCTGATTGGCTAATGAGGGGTTGCTTACTGCTTAGGGTCGGTTGCAACTTTAAAATATTAAAGAACCTCAATGCAAGTAGATAAAAGGGGAAACTATGGGTTGCATTGATAATAAAACATTTTTTTTTTAAATGCTTAATTCACCGTTAAACTTAGAAATGAGGAAGCCAGCTGACACTCCAGACATCAAACCAGGTTTGAAACACGCCAGAACAGGATACAAATGACAGGACACCTACTGGCAGTACTTGGACACTAGAACCAAATCGTCTGTTAAAACATTTCTGGGTTAAATTAGGGTCTGAATGAGTAACCGGGGACAGTTAAGCACATTTCCTACAATGACCCAGTAAGTGTACCTGTTTAAAAAAATAATAATAATAATTTTAAAAAACCAGCCTGTAAAAAGATGATATATATTTGCTGTTTATACAAAAATATATTTACAGTTATATTTTCTGACTGAAGGCTTTTCCTTTGCATACTGGCTTAATTAAAAGACATTTAACAATGAATGAATACCAACATTTTAGACTGCCAAAATGGTGTCAAATTGCTGCAAATTAAATATAAATCGAATGCAGGTAGTAGTTTTTTGTAGAAATTATATTTTTATTCTCAGTGACTGAGCAATTGATTAGAATCTGGAGAGTTGGGGGTACCTTTCTTTCATCACTCAAAACTGTTTTGTCCTACAACAATGGGCTGTCCAAAGAGATTACTTCTGAACCTACATCAGTTTCAGGCATGAACTGGTTAAGGTCTGCTGGCTGCCATTGACCCAGGTGTTACGGGAGAATATTTTTGGAACTCAGGCTCCTGCGGTTGACGTATTTTATCCCCCTGCAACATATTGTTTCCACAGTTGAGACTCTACAGAATTCCAAGTTTCAAACTGCTTCAATACATCATGGCCAATATAAAATTATCAGAAATATATGTTCAAAAATCCTTGTCACCTATGATATTTACACATTTGAAAGAAGCATGGTAATGGTAGTTTGCTATTCTTCATGCAGTGACACACGGCATAGTATTTATGAAATACAATAATGATACTCTCATCTACAAGCATCCTTGTGTGGCTAATTTGAGAAATCCCTGATCATAGTATGAGGTTTTGGATACTTCTGGAATTTCAAAATAAGGGGCCTTTCCCTAGTGTCTTACTCTCACCTTATATCTAGATCTAGTATCTTTCTAGTATCTTTTTTTGTTGTGGTGATTTGTGGTGTACCTTTTTTTTTTTTTTTTTTGGGTTGGTGTGGTCCTGGATTGTTATGCACTACAAAGCCTGGGTGATTGATCTTAAATCTTATTGAAGAAAACAAAGGTCTTCCTTCACTCTGCTTTGGACTCTGCAAACATACAAGACATACAACACATTCCGGAATAGAGAGATGGTTACAGCAGAGTGCCTAAGTCTACCGAAGCATCTCTGATGCATACAGGCAGGCGCGGTTTTCTTATAGGCCAGCATCAAAGGCAAACAGGGTGGGTCGACAATTTACATTCAGGACAAATGGATTTTACAGCATGGTTGCAGAACAATAGTCAAGGTGCTACCACATAGTCATAGCAGGGAATAACTCAGTTGAGGAGGGAGGTTAAACAGCCTGGCACCCAGAGAGGCCATTTGCTAATGGGTCTGGCCCCCACCCTCTTCTCTGGGTAGGGTTGTCTTTAAAGACACGGGAACAGGGAGACTTATCAAAAGGTGAAGGGGCAATAAAACACTATCCACAATCTCTTCAGAGTAAGAAAAAAAAAAAGCATTGCCTCAGTCCAGTATATGATTTCTTTTGTTGAATGTGTGAATGCCCACTCTTCGTAGATGCCAAATGCTAAGATTTATGTCACTGTTGGTGGCCAAACTGCATTCCTGATCCCCACGACTCGGTAAAGGTAGATTTGATTTCCCTTTGGGCTCTTTGTTTTTTCCTGTCCGCCCAGCTGCCCTTATCTGCATCGGACGACAGGGGACACGGAGAGAAAGTACCACCTGCGCTACTATAAAACGGGCTCCTGCATCCATGAAACAGACGCACGAGGGCACTGTGTGAAGAACGGGCTACACTGCGCCTTTGCTCATGGGCCCCATGACCTGCGCCCCCCCGTCTACGACATCAGGTGCGTCCCGCCCTTTCGCCTTTTCTGATGAGACTCGCTGATGTACTAATGGTTCAGCGGCGACTCCTATGTCACACCTTAATGTGCCGCCACTAAGGAGAGCATCTGCTGGGTTTTCTCTTTGGTGTGGGGGAAACTTTGCTCTTTAATGCATCAGTAGATGATGCATTAATGCACAATTCCTCATTGTACAAGTTAGTCATTTCATTGCAGTGCCAAAACCGGAAACCCCACTTTTCCTCATAAAATTACCATGTTTTGTAGGCTCATAACATGTGGCCGTTTAATTTCGATTTAAAAACTTTTTTTTTTTACCTCAGCCCATCCAAATGTTTCCTTTTTGTCTTCTCCAAATCATTAGTTGTGCTAGTCCCACTATATATAAGTAAATGGTAAGTGGTCAAACTGTGCTGCTTGAGTCATACTAGCAGTAGGTCTGATCTGTGATTTGTGCTTTACCTTTTTTTTTTTTTTTCTGACTTTGTTTGGACGCAATGTGGGAGTTTAAAGTGTAATGGTGGATTCCTTTGCAATCTTTGTTGATCCACTCGCTGGCCCTCGAGCTGCTTTCAGTTTTGACTAATGATTGCAGGAAGTTCATTATGTGGTGAAGCCTGCTAGGGGATCTCCGGCGGTGAATTATTTCTGTCCCTGAAGCGGTTCTCTCTGTCACATGAGGCTGCATTTTTTTAAACTGAGTTGTTTACCACACACATTGCGTCACTCATTGATTTGAACGATATAATCCAACTCCACTGTAATTAATGTTGTCTACAACCAACTGCTCTTAAATAAACAAAGCAGCTTGAACCCCTAAAGGTTATGGGCTGCTGCTCTGGTGTCACAGGGGTTTGATATACTGAAAATACATTAATGCGTCATTCTGCGGCTACCTTTATCAGGCAAGAAAATTCCACTTCCACAAAATGGGTCTTTATCTAAATAATCCATCGCTGACCTTTTACTTGCGGCTAGTTGTGGAAGAAACACAACAACGCTTTAGAGACACAGATAAGGGAAAATCCTGGGCTTAGCATTTAGTATTTTAATATGTAGCTAATACGATATATTAAGAATCCCCAGTTGTTAGAACTGGGAGCAGTGAAAATATGCAGGATTTGCCATCATTGCGAACATAAGTGCCAGCAGTCTCCTGGTATTTATGAGTGCAAAACTTCCATCCGATTTGGATGTTTTATCTGTTTAAATTGTATTGGAGAACAAAAACACTGGCATCTTAATACTTGCATGTAAATAATCAGAGTTTTGACTGTGCCCGCCTGAAATCATAGAAAAGGTATAATTGCAAAGTAATCATTAGAGCGATGAGGATAATCTGGGAGGTGGATGCTTGCGCCTCTTTAGATCCACTATCCCCTCTCTATTCCAAAAGCGTTTTATCACAGCGCTGTCACAATATTGCCTTTGATTTGGCCCAGATGAAGCGCTACTGTGTGCGGTCTGAGTGTCAGTGTAGTTCTCATTCTTCTAATGTTTGCCATTCTCTCCATCGCCCACACGGCAGCTTCTGGAAAGACACGTGCTGTGTGGCTTGCACAAGTAGCGCATTGTTTCTCAGTCAAAGATTCTGCACTTTTTTGCACGAACGTAACAGGAGTACTGTTGGATTCTGTTTTCCCTGTTAACAACACAGACCTGACATGGGTCTGTATGGCAAATGGCTGATCATGTTGATGGAGTGAAACCTGAGTTATCTGCTAAATACATCTTTAGTGGGACACCAGTGTCAGTGGTCGCTTTCTTGCCTTGAGATGCACATTGCTGCCAGTCTTATGATGGTCGGTACATAACCATAGTTGTCCGTAAACGTGTCCGTACACAGAGAGATCCAGGCGCAAGAGGCTCTCCAGAATGGACAGCTGGGAACGGGGGAAGGCATTCCTGATCTGCAGCCAGGGGTGCTGGCCAGCCAAGCCATGATTGAGAAGACTCTCACTGAAGACCCCCGCTGGCAGGGTGAGGAAGTGCCGCATTGAATGAAAAATGCATGTTCCTTGGCTTAATGAATGAGTGGAGTGCTATATTCTGATGTTAGATTGGATGAAGCATTGGGCCTTAGTTTTTATAGCTGGGCTATTTATGCCAGGTAATGGAATCAACCAAAAAAAAAACCCTGTTTCACTTACTAGTCAGCATTGAGTTTGCTTGAAGGAGGTGGTGAACGCCTGTTTCCAGCAGAAGGTGTTTGTCACTGCAGCCACAGGAAAGACACTTTAAAGTGGCCCATGGCCTGCCACGTTGCTGTACTAAAGCCTCGATTCACTTTTAGGAAGTATTCATGTAGACACTTGCAGATGTATTCTCTGTTTTCCTCCCGGTCCAGACACAAACTACGTTTTGGCAAACTATAAAACGGAGCAGTGCACAAAACCCCCCCGACTATGCAGACAGGGCTACGCCTGCCCACATTACCACAACAGCCGAGACCGCCGGCGAAATCCACGCAAGTTCAAGTATAGGTAGGAAGGGGCCCCCCTGTTGTGTACCCGTGGGAATGGGTCAAATCGAGTACCTTTAACAAGATGTTCATCATAACGTCTGCCAATCGCTGCCGCAGGTCGACGCCGTGCCCCAATGTGAAGCACGGGGACGAGTGGGGCGAGCCGTCTAAGTGCGACAGTGGGGACAGCTGCCAGTACTGTCACTCACGCACTGAGCAGCAGTTCCATCCAGAGGTGAGCGAGTCAGTGCAAGGGTGTTGCACATCTCACTCTGGGATTTAGTTTGGGATCAAGTGACTTGGCTTTTGGGATTTAGGTTCTTTGGTAGCCAAATCTTTGACTCTCCACCGTTTACTAATTACATTTTTTACCACTAAATCGGTGGTTGGTTCTCATGCAGGGCAGTGGGGGGATAGGGGTTCGTTACAACCACTAAATGCTATGACAACGGCTTGAATGCAACGTTTTGAAATGGTTAAAAAAAAAAAATTGTCAATGCATCGTTGTCAGGAGACGTACACCCTTTATTATGTTATTTTAATGGTTCTGACCTAATCATGATTGTGTTTCTGTTCGCAGATTTATAAATCCACTAAATGCAATGACATGCGGCAAACGGGTTACTGTCCCAGGGGGCCATTCTGTGCTTTTGCACATGTGGAAAGTAAGTGTGTCTGTTCTTTGGGGCACCAGGAATAGTATCTGGTCTAATATATTGCAATTCATGTATTATTTGCTAAGCCAGGCTTTGCTAAGCAAATAATATATTAATTACGTGAGAACAGCATTGAGTGTGAAGAATAAAAAGCACTAAAGTTGAATCAGCAATAATGTGAATGTGTCCTGTTTAAAAGCTGGTGATGCAGTAACAGGAGTGTATTTATACCATGTGTAACTGTAAGGGCATGCCGCCGTCATAGCAACGACACACCCCGCAAATTGAGTTTAGTTCTGGAATGCCAGTAGTTGCCGAATTGCTATTTTGTGGGTGAGTTTTATTTTTAATTTTGTGAATCTGGATCGGTACTAATGTAGCGTTCACAAGTGAAAATGAGAAGCTGTGAAATGTAGGTGGTGTCATTTAAAGTTAAACTCTCTTTTCCTTATTGGTTGTTGGCTGTCTGTGCTGCCACTCCCCCTGCCTTGTTTGCCTGACGATGTGTTGCCTGGTAACAGACAAGCTGCAAGTGGAAAAATCTGTTAATGTAAATTAGAACATTTTCTTTTCCCCCATTTTTCAAGTATTTAGCCGGTGAACTCTGCATGGTGTGCTGAACACTGGACATTACTATTATTGCTTCTAATTTGATTGACGTGTACATCACAAAAATGGCTTATTAGATAAAAGCCTATTTTTATTCATTCACATTGAAGTCGGTAGGTGGACTATGTTTTATATAGGAACGACATTTTACGTTTTGGTGGCGTTACCCTGTTAAAGCCGACGAGTTCTGATGTTCATAGTTGGTAACTCTAGAGCAGAGGAAATAATGCTGAGAATTATGTATATTTACTTTTATTTTAAATGCCACTATATTTAGTATGCTGACGTGTTAATAGTACAGTAATCCTGAAAAATTGTACCACAGATAACAAAGAAATAATGTCATGACATAGTACTGTGCAGTGCTGTGTGGAGTTCTCCATTTCCTTTTCTTGCGATATTGGATGTTAAGTCATCCCTGCACACCAGTTAACTACCTTATTTTGTGTGCCTTGTTCCAGGAATTCCCTCCACTGAGGAGACGATGAATTCACTTCTCACTGTGATGAACACGGGCTCCCAGTCTAGGCCCGGGTCCCAGCAGTACCCAGAGTCTCTGGTCAACGACTGGGCAGCCAGTGTGAACTCCATTACCAGCTGTGCCAGCAGCAACGGCCAAGTCAATGTATGTTGCAGACACACCTCTTTCTTCCTGGAAACTTTCTGCTGTTGTTGCGAAGGTCCCGCAATATATTTTTCTGCAGAGACATCAATTTAAAGCAGCTTGTATAGGACCGTTTCCAAGGGAAACTTCCTAACCCATTGTCTTGACTTGGTACTTAGCTATCGGTTTCATGCCATTAGTGAACAGTGTAGGCCTCTTTTTTTTTTGGCTCGTCATTAGAACTATTCAGACTGTTATGTTGACCAAAATTCTAAAGCTTCTATGTTCCACCACCAGTGAATTTGGCTAATTTGCAGTTGAAACACTTCCTTTACTGCAGTTAAGTTTCCTACTCATGATTGATAGAGGTTGTAGAGTAATGAAAGGAAACGGATTGTCACAATGCAGACAAAAATTAGGTATGCTTAGTGCATGGTCTGAAAAGGCCGCTAAAGAACGCCAATGCTTACTTCATTGCCTGTTGCCTCTTGTTGTCTGTTACGAGTGGAAGTTGTCTTGTGAATGTATTTAATTTTTTCTTTGTTTTTACATTGAATTTCAGTGTGGTCTGTCATTCCAGTTATTGTAACGCCGACATTAAACAATAGCTAGAGAAGCAGTGGCAGGGGTGTTGCACCGTTGCACAGTGGCACTCACTTGCAGGTCAGGGAGAAAGAGACCAAACTCCCGGCTCCCAGCCGGCAGGTTACGAAACCCTGCTTAGATCCTGTGTACTTACCTCCTTCAGGTTTCGTACGCGAGTAGTCCGACTGTAACGTCAAGCTCAGGGAGCGCGAGTTCTGTGTCCCCAGTCGGACCCATCGGCAAGCCCGAAAGCATCGCGAACGGTAGCTTGTGCTCAGAACCAGCCGCGCCCAGCATTCCATCCCCGACGCCTAGCTATCCAAAAGCTCCAGGCTTTGAACGTGAGGATCAGGTACATTGAGAACTTTCTCTTGTGTGTCCTGAGTGGTCTGCAGGCTGTTCAGTGCCTGACGTTCCATTGACGACAAAGTGGTGGTTTGTTTTGATCGATTCAGTGTAAAGAAATAATGATCTTTTGAGAATGATTCCTATTTTTAAATATTTCTGAAGACGACCGGTCAGCCGTGCTCATTTTGTTTAGTGTCCTTTTTTTTTTCCAACAGTCAGTCCAACTGCGGATAGATCGCGCTTACTTGCAAATTTGATCAAATTTCTTCGTTTAGCTTTGAATATGTTTGACAATTTAGATGCACAGTGAAATTAACAATAAGCTTCATATAGCTAGATTTTTAGAGTAGAACGTTAGCCATTTGTATTTTTTCTTTTAAGTGTTACATTTTTTGTGTTTGTTAGTTTGTTAGTTTTTTGTCCCAGTCCCTGAATGTTGTATGTACAAACAACGCAACCTGTTATCAACACATAGAGAGCAGTTGGATTGTGTGTTTTGGTGGTTCATAAAGCTTTCTTGATTCAAGCTATTGGTTTTTCCACTTGAAATACCTTCCCCAGTGGCAGCTTTATGAACATGACGTCATGATTTGAGTTAAGTAGCTTTGAATTGAGTGACTTTCCACATCCTATTACTTTCTTAAAACCTGTAGGATTTGTTCCTTTTTTTCCTCTGCAGATGCGAGACTGAATATTAACCTTGTCTTTTCTCTTAGTGAGGCCACAGAGTTGGCTGAAAGCTTGGTTTCATCCTCAACCAGAACAATGGCCGATCACATAACTCTGCTGTCTGTTTCAGACACACAACGTCAAGGGTTACGGCCACGATACCAATCCAAAGTTGCTCCCAGACAAACAGGTGAGTCGGAGAAGCCACTGCATCCTTTTAGCCTGGAGTCAGCATTTAAAAACCACGTGAAGACAGTCAGCTAATTTTAAATTCATAGTCAAAAGGTCATTCAAATTCTGTTTCTTAGCTTTGATGACAACAGAAAAAATGTAATATATATTATGCTCTCTTCATGATTTAATTATTGTTTAAAAAAAGTTACGTACTTAAATTGTACTAACCTCGAAATTAAGGCATAATTGACCGTAATGTGTAAATATAATAAATGAGCCCTGGACCATGGGGGTTGCTCAGCTAATGGGATTTTCACTCTGCTTCACAGAATCTAATCAGTGTGTTCTCCATGGTGAACCCCCTGGCCTGCAGCATCGCGTCCAGTATCACATCCAGCCTAGCCTCCAGCGTGGGTTCTGACGCTTCCTCCCCGACCACCCTTTCAACGATGAATGTCAGAGCGACCCCCTTCTACCCCGGGAGTAATACGGTGGAGTCAGTAATAGGTGTGTCAGGGGGTAACCTTCACCGTCTCGTTTTGGTTACAGAAAACCAAATACGCCTTGCATAGATATAAAAGGTAGTTTTGCAACCTGTATTAATTTAGAAAAAACGTCTTGTTTTTGTTGCATCGAAGAGTAGAAATCAGTTTGGACGTCTCAGTTAAGCTGTATATTTTTCTGATGGGGGGAAAGGCTTCTGAATAAACATTTAGTTTATAAACCAAGAGCTTTTGAAAGCAACGTCAATGCTATCTCTGTACTTTACTCCAAATGGCAGCTATGTTATCTTCAGGGAGATGAGACCCAGGGACAGCTCAGATAGTGTGACTGAACTCGACCAGCCTTGCCTTTGGCTCCGCCCAGCTCCGCGGTCCTGATAGGAGCAAGCTGATAGGCTGCGTGACTGGCGACGCATCGGTGCGTGTGGCGAATGGGGTGTGTGTGAATGGGTGTGAGGGGACTCAAGAGAAGCTGCTGCAGGCAGTGAGTCAGCACCAGCCAGGGCGGATACTTGTTCGGTGCAACAGCCCTCAGGTAGGGTGCTGTTTAATGATTTAATGATAAAGATCAGATTGAACCTGGTGAGCCTTTCAGCTAGTTTAGTGATCTTGTTCCTGATGTGTTTTATTGTGTCTGGGAAGGATAGAAAAGGGCTAAAATTGCAGTATTATGTATTAAATACAATGCCTTTTTCCCTAGGCTTTTTCTTTTTAAAGCAAGACGCACATATAAGAGGTTTACATTGAATCATAGCAATAGAAAGAAAAACACCAGTGTTGATTGTTAAGTCTCAAACGAGAAGATGATTTGGCCTCAGCATTAAGTTCTTGCTAGATTGCTAGAAAAGGAGGGGCATCCACTTAAAGTCCAATGCTTGTGTTGTACAAGTTGTCAAGTCATTTGGCTGGCTTCTAATCTCTTTGTAACACTCAGGAAAATCTTAAAAGGTTTCCTTAAACAAAGGTTCCGTTATGGACTTGCGTGTGCGCTTGCGCGCGTGTATTTTTATTTATTTTTTAAAGGTCCTGCCCCTGGTGCTTTGTCAAATTAACAGCGGCGAACAGAACGGCGTCCCTGTCTTGTTCTAAGTGTAAGGAACGTTGCCGTGGAGATTGTATTTTCACCAGATTCTCCTCAGCGTGTGGTTGTCGTATTTTTGAGGTGCCGGGCTTCGGGCAGCCGTTGTAAGGACACCGACTGGGCATAAGTCAGGAGTTTCTTTGTGTGTGTCTTTCAGGCTCTGCACTTGACCTGAACTTCAGCGACATTAACGTGGCCTCTCTTGATAAGGAATTGGAGGAGCAAGAAAACGGGGACCTTAGTTTTACAAGTGAGTGTGTTCGTGGCACTTATCCATGGCATGATATGTACTTTGCATTTCTCAGATTGGTTTCCGTGTTTGACGTGTCCTTTTCTTCCCTCAGGTCAGAGGTTGTTGGGCTGCTCAGCCCCAGTTAACATACCTGGCTCTCTGGCACGCTCTGCTTCACTGCACTCCTCCTCCTCGCTCTCAGCCTCGCCCCTTAGCTCGCTGCCACAGTCCCTGCTGTCTAGCATGCCGCCGCTCCATGGCCATCCTCAGGCCCCGCCCACCAAGACGGAGCACGGCCTCATGGGAACATCTGCATCTTCCCACAATAGCCTGGGTAAGTTCTTCTGAGGGTACCTAATACTGTACATGTTCCACTTTAGGTGTAGAGGTAGGCTGTCATTTGGCCAGTGTGGAAATAATCAAATAGTTCAAAGCGCTTTATGTCCAACCAAAAACCTGGCGGTTAAGCAACTGGACTTGTGACCACAAGGTTGTATGTTGTAGTCCCAGGGTGGGGTCCTGATGTTGTTCCCCTAAAGCATGGAACCTAACCTGAACTGTGTCAGTAAATATCCAGCTGTATAAATTGGTGGTATACCAGTTGGTAATTTACTGTTATTTATGAAAGTTCAGTAACCCATCACCATTTATTGTTTTTATCACTGTACCTGCATACCTTCTGGGGGTAAATGCTGGTGGTTGGGTGGAGCAATAGACAAATGTGGAGTGTCTGTGTCTGTGTCTGTGCGCACATTTTGCCTCCAGGCCTGAACGGTGGCGTGGGCAGCAGCATTTGGGACTTTGTGACTGGAAGCTACTCCCCCAGCCCGACCCCGTCAATCAGCAGCGTCAGCGCCGACCTAGGCCGGCTTCGCAGGGAGCTGGAGGAGACCAAGCGCAAGATTGGGCAGTGGGAGGAGGCCTGGCAGCAGGTCAAGCAGGTCGGAGTCTCCTCGCCGAATAGGCGCCTCGCGGCTCGCCCTCGCCCGCCATTGCGTAGTCCGTGACGCGGGCGCTGGGTCTGTTTTGTTTTTTTCTCTCTCCCCCCGTTAGGCGTGCGACGCCTGGCAGAAGGACGCCCAGGAAGCGAAAGAGCAGGTGAAATGTGCTGAGGCGGAGCGTCAGCTGGCCGCCCAGCAGCTGGAGGACGCGGAGAGGCGGCTGAAGAAGCTCCAGGAGAGTTTCGACGTGGCCTGCCGTTCCCCCAGTACGCACCTGCTGCGGAGCTATGGGGAGCTGGACCAGCTGCCCCCCGCAAAGCTACTCTCCATCCAGAGCCAAATGCGCACAGACTTAGAGCTTGTAGACACGGTAAGCATTGTCCGACTCCCTGTGCGTTTCTATGGGTACACATAAACACGCTGTCAGTGATGAATGCGTTTAGCACAGGTGACCGTAAGACAAAAATTAGCACAATAACTTCAGTATTGTTAATACTCCGTATGATTTGACCTTTTTAAAATCAAGTATGGAGCTCACTGTAGATTTTAGCGTGACTGTTGTATCCATTTCATATGCTGTTTTTCATGTTGTTCCTCCACTTTGTGATGCTAACTATGCTTTGTTTTTTTGTTTCCGAACACACAGGTAATATATCAGCTTCAGTCAAAGAAATGTATAGTTTGCCAAAAGCATGATCGATGCATAGTCCTGCAGCCTTGTCAACATTATGTGCTTTGTGAGAACTGTGCACCTGGAAAAACAGAATGTCCTTATTGTGCGACGAAAATACTGAAGTGGTGATGTAGAGCGATAAACGGTACTGTTTATGAATCTAGCCCTTTGAAGAACTACATACTAGTATATTATGCTAACAATTTAGATAAAGCATTTTTGTGTTTTTCCAGTATTTCTCATAGTAATTGTGCTGATAGAAGTTTTATTAGAAGTTGAAGGTGTTTGACTGACAACAAGGATGGATATTTAGCCATTTCAGAATAATCGGTTTGTTTACTGAATGGTAACTTGTATATTTCAAACGATTGTTTCCCTCCTTGGAAATGTCTTCTCTTTTTGATATTTGTATGGATTGGTTCTATTCATTGCTAATAACGATTCACTTTTAAAAAACGTTTCAGTCAAACACCGTTAATGCTACTAGACATGTGAAGAAGACTTTCTTGTAAAAGCACTTTTTGACCTAAAGACGGTCTCTTTAGAAAATTGCTTTAAGCTGCTTGTTTTAGACTAATTCTTTTGTAGTTAGTTTTCCTCTCAAAATGTGCTGTTGTATAAATCTTTTTTTTTTTTTGTGAACTGTGAAACAAAAGAATATTTCTTATTCAATTTCTTACTGTTAAATCATGATAAATTAAACGTATTGTTATACTTTATACTTCAAACATATTTATCTTAGAATTTTAAAATTCCTTAATCGAAAAAGCGCTAACGTATAAATCTCTTAAGTGAACGCAACATTTTGTTTTGACGCATGCGTGTTCATTGTTTTTGCCCATGGTTTTGTTGTTGGAGGATGCAATTATTTTTCTTCTGTTGGATTCCACGTGCCCGCATTCTTTGACTTTATTAATTTTTGGTTTCTCCTCTTGGACGTTTTATTTGAAGCGTTTGTGAGAAACGGTTGCCCACACAAGTGCCTTACCTCAGAAGATCCTGAGCGTCAGTTTGCAGCTGAAGGTTGTAATGGGGGGGAAAGAGGTAGAGGTGATGAAAATATTCTGCATAATATAATAATACTTGGCAACAAATGGATAAGTATTAGATTCTCCAAACTTTGCAAATAACTGCAAGGTTCCCATGCATATTAATGCCAGTAGTTCAGTAATGTCAGTGTTCTGTATGAGAACACCGTACCCTGATGTCAAGCCTCCTCTATGCTGTCTAAATTGGCAATGGTGCTTTATCTTGTGATTTTGATGCAGCTTTGGGATTCCTACACATTCTTTCAATGGAAAATACAGTACAGGTCGGAAGCACATCAATAATGTTGTACTATAAAGGAAAAGGATTAGCACTGCTTTATTTTAACGGATCGGACAAGCATTTGGTTCTGAAATGCCTTTACAGATGGAGCTCGTGGTTGTAGATCTGTACGTTTTGTTGTCAAATGTGAGCAACCTGCCATACAGGTTGATCAGATTAAATGACCCGCAACTGTGTCTCCAGTCAGTGTAATTAATCTCGGCGTCTGCTGTAATGTGTATCTCAATCCTATTACATTTACAGCGACGGGTGCATTTAGCTGGGGGGGGGGGGGGGGGGGGTTTAAGCAAAATTTTGGCCACAGTGTAAAAAATTTTGGGGTTTGAAGACCAACCTCCAACAGGCCCATTAACTGAAGGGAGTTTAAGTGTGTAAAAAAAATGAACCCCCCACAGAC